>CM035414.1:118724156-118921656 GCA_020310875.1 Ceratopteris richardii
TTTCCAAAACCTCGAAGGATATGTGGATGAGCACATGTAGTAAGTGTATGGCCAAAGGTGAACTAGGCCACCTCATTTGAATCTATAAGTAGGTTCCATGGGCTCATTTGTGAGACATTCATCTCATGAAGCACTTGGATTCATGACCCTTTGGCAGAGCTTCATCACCCATATTGATGGTGGGCTGGTGGTATGTGACACCACTCGCTTGGAGGTGGTGGTCGGCTTGACTATACGTTCTGAGGCTCAAGGGCGAGCCTATTTGGCTCTAGAACTGGGAATTGAGTCTGCTATCTCTCTTTTGGTTGTTTATGAATATTGTTCATGTCTTGACCTATCCAACATGTAGGATCTAACACCTCCCCTCCAAACACTAAAATAAAATACACACAACAAGCAAAAGTGCCACCATCAGTGTTAGTTTTAGAGAGAAAATGCATAGATGTGGTCTTGATCAAAAGAAAATCCGATTGTTGATATTGAAGATTAATGCCATCTAGTCGTGTGATATGGCCATGTGGTCTCGAATGTGATAGTCAAGCATGAGAATGTGTAATAGTGACGTAATGGATGAGCATATCCATTGTATGCTATAGGGCAACAACAATGATAATGAAGTCCAATCAGTAGACAGACGTTGAATGCATCAAGAGGTCTAGTCATTTTTCAGATGTTGAATGTCAAAGGAGATCCAAAATTTGAAAAATGAAAACCCTTTATGCTTTGTCTGTGTAGATACTCAAGTGTGGGTGAAGCTCTATCAAGAGGTTTGAAAAATAATTTGTCAGCAGTAGGCTTGAAGGTTAGAACAGTCTTTAAAGGTTGTAAAATTGCGTCCTAACTTGCATCTCATATGAACACTCTTGAAGTTTTTTTTTTAATTTAGTAGCTCGTTTCTCTTCTATCAACGTTGCCCCCCATACAAGCATGGATAGCGATCAAGAGCAAGTGTAAACGTGGTAGTGGAAGTAACAGTCTATCAAAAGAACCTGTTTCAAGCCTCTCTCTCTCTCTCTCTCTCTCTCTCTCTCTCTCTCTCTCGCCCCCCCTCTCTCTCTCCCCGCTCCCCTTTCTATCTTTCTCTGTCTTTCTACATTTTTCTAACCCTCATCACCTAGATGTAGATTTATCGAAATTTGGTGAAGACGACGATTCATTAATCATAGATACAAATAGTTTTGAATCTTGGCAAACTGGGAAAGTTGTGATTGGGTTGTGGCACAAACCAACGCCTGCTCAATAAGTGTTGAAACACTAGATTAAAGCTTACTGGGAGAGAAGAGGTCTCTTAATACAAAAGACATTACATATTTGGTGAGAGATGAAAGTATTAATAGGTGGATTAAAGCTAACTCCATCTACCTTGACTTTATTTGTCTCCAAGAGGTTAATACTAGTGAAGTAAAGCTAGTTAATCATCTGAATATTGTGTCTAACGGGCATAAGTGGTTTCATACTAGGCACCCACAAGGTAAAGATGGCTCTGTCATAGGTATTAGCCTCACTATTACAATTTGCATTAAAGAAGTCCACATATGTAACGGTTACCAGTGGACTGTTGTTATTTTGAGTGACCCCTTTAACTTCACTCTTGTCAACATTTATCCTTCTAATTTTTCTAACTTTACGAAGTATTATTGGGAAGAAATCAACGCTTTTACGAGTCCTTTCATTCTCATTGGAGATTTCCATATGGTTACTTCGAACATTGATATGATTGGAAATAAAGATAACATCGTAAGTGGCCAAGAGAAAGCTAGTTTGTTTTGGCTTTGCAATGACAAGGACCTTATCGATGTTCCACTAACATAGGTGTCACTTGGAGCAACAATCATCATTCTAGTAACCCCCTTGCTTCCAGATTGGAAAGGTGCTACATTAGCAATAACCTCCTTAAATGCTACTCTATGAGCATAAGCCCGTTATGATTACCCATAGGAGAGGTTCCCCTACTTACAATTCCAGTTTGTCCGATCTCGATGCTAGCCTTCTGAATATGCATAGTTTTATTCAAAAAATCAAGTACATCATCACCAAAGAATTCTCTATTGATGCTCCCCCCTCTAGATGTTGGGAGATGTCCATTAGTGAGATTCAAAAGCTTTTTACCCATTATAAGCAGTCAGCTAAGAACATTAGGGCTAGCGGAAGAAGGAAGATTCTTGAGAGGTTGGATGGTATTGATAGGTCTAGCTCCCCCGAAGAAGCCCTTGATCTTCAATATAAATTATGATTTGAACAGTACTTGGATGCTAGTTTGTCTCTTTCCTAATCAAGAGAATTTTGGGATGAGAAGTTGGATAAACCCAATAACTGGATGCTTTCCTTGCTCAAAAATAAGAAGGCTAGGGATTATATCCCTTGATTGAATAAGAGGGATGGTGGGATTTCTATCAACATTGAGGATAACTTACAGGAGGCCCAATACTTCTCTATTGATGTTTTCTCTAGTTCTCCTAAGTGGGGGGAGGATATCCAGAGAGCTAAGGCTTTGATTGCCTCAAAGAGGAGAAAAATTATCTCTTCTAGCTTGGCACCTATCTTGGAATTGCCCCTTAGTATTGGTGAGATTAAAGAAACCATTGATAAATTGAAACTATGTAAGTCACCTAGTATTGATAGGATTCCTAATGAGTTCTTCTTGGTGCTTAAAGACTTCTTCTCTCCATATATTCTCTTCATTTGGGAAGAGGTGTCTAGGAAAGGTGCTCTTCCTATCCATATTAATACCGGAGTGATTAGGTTGATTCACAAAAAAGATAACAAAAAAGATCCTAACAATTTGAGGCCTATTTCTTGTCTTGCTTCCATCTACAGAATCTTTGCTTCTACCTTAGCTGGGAGACTTAGTCCCATTATGGATCAAATTATCCTCCCTAAACAAAAGGGGTTAATTAAAGGTAGATCCATCCTTGATGTTTTCATCTCCCTTTGATAAGGTTTTCAATGTGCTATTTAGCTGAATCAAGATTTCTACCTTCTCAAAGTGGATTGTGATAAAGCATATGATAGAATTGAGTGGAATTTTGTCTTACAATCCTTGCATGACATTGGGTTGGGTAGAAAATTGATTAAATATGTTAGTACTCTTTTTGGCAATGCCTTCTCTAGAGTGGCCATGAATGGTTTCATGAGTAAGCCTTTTAAACTTTGTAGATCTATCCGATAAAAATGCTCCCTAGCTCCCCTTTTTTTTGCTATTGCTAGTGATGCTCTATGTTGATTGGTCAAAGATGCCACGAATCAAGGCAATATAGAATGTATTAATATTCCTAATTCCTCTTCCAATTTGTTCTTCAAATGTTTGCTGACGATACTAACGTGTACTTGGTTGAGATATCAAGCTCGACATGATCCAGGATAACACATATCACTTTTTCATTTCTCTGACATGTATAGTGGTCACACTGGCATATGTCAGGGACACTTCATTAAGCTTTATTAGATTTATCTACCGAGACTGATGGCACATTTGTTTCTTTCCAGCTTACTCATTCGCGGATATTAGGCTTTTTCCTTATGTACTAGTCTTTATATATTGGACTTCTTGTATTCTTGTTTTCGAGTTATGCATAAGTAAATCAAACATCCAATAGCTTGTTGATAGAGGACAATATCAAATTCATCGCCTACATCATGAGGACTCAATTGTGAACCTTTCTCCATAGGAATGGAAATAGGTTTGCAGCCTTCAAGGCTAAAACGCTGCAATAATGTGTCAATATATTTTTTTTGACACAAAGTTATTCTTCCAATAACTCGCATAAACTGAATGCTGAAATAATGATGCAAATGGCCCAAATCCAACATCTCAAATGAGGCATGCAAATTAGCCTTAAATTAAGAAAATATGCTTCTCATTGGGAATAGTGAGGAGCATGTCATCAACATAGACAACAATGATTACAAGCACATCATTTGCATGCTTAACATATAAGGTGCTCTGAGTCAAACTGTTCCCAAAAACTTTTGCAATCAAGTAGGCATGTATCTTTGCATACCAAGCATGTGGTGCTTGCTTCAAACCATATAATGCCTTTTTCAATCTGCACACTTTTTTTTCAAGCCCTTTTTGCACAGAACCATGAGACTCAAAAACATACACTTCTTAATATGAATCACCATTCATAAATGCAGTTTTAATATCCAAGTGATGTATGTTCGAACCATGATGAGCTGCAAGTGCACAAATGCTACAAACATTAGTCATTCAACATGTGGGAGCAAAGGTCTCACCAAAATCAATGCCTCTTTCTTGAGCATGAAGATTTGCAACAAGCTTAGCGTTATACCTCTCGATTGCTCCATTTTTCTTACACTTCAGCAATATACCCACTTACTGCCAATGGCCTTCTTGCCACAAGGCAAATCACATAAAGACCAGGTTCCATTCTTCAAAATAGTATCATATTTTGATTGCATAGGAGCCATTCAATTTTAAGAATTTTATGCTTCATGAATAAAACATGCTCATTCTCATCACAAAGACTAGAGGCAGCCATAGCATAGCAATCTGATGTAAAAGAATCACTATGAGATCCTGAAAGAGTATGATATGATAGAGATGCATCTAATTTGCTATCTTGCAATATCTACACCAGTCATTTTGGCAAAGTTTTTTCCTTCTCTATATCATCCCTCTCATCAACAAGTGCATCATGTAAATCTACATCAGAAATGGAATGATGTGCATCATCACATTCAACAACTAAAGGCTGAGAAATTGGCTCATTTGGACTAACACTAGGCTATCCACTTGTAAAAAGAGGTAGTCAAGTGTCATACACATATTTGGAGCTAACAGATGTCTCCTTAGTACATGAAAGTAATGGTTGAATTGCATCTTCCACAAAAACAACATCACGACTAACCAAAATATGTTGAGTCTGTGGATGATCCAAACAATAGCATTTGCTTTCAGATTGTACCCAATAAAAATAGATTTCACTACTCTATCATCCAATTCCTTGAGTTGTTGTTCAAGCACTAATGCATATGGGAATTAGTGTTGATATATTTAGGTAGTGATGTGTATGAACACTCTAGGACCGTCGGAGCACTTTTTTCCCTCTTTAGGAGGTTTTTTCCCCCTGCTTGCATATATGCCTATTGCCCTAATGGGCTACTTATCTTTGTATATTCTCTAGTAATACATTCAGAATTGTGTGTTATGCTCCAAGCTTCTTCTTCTTCCTTGTGCTGTTCAGGTGCTTCCACAGACTTATAACTCCAACAATTGGTATTAGAGTAGGTCACCGCTTCATCTAGGGCGTTGTCTACACCTCTCCGGTTGCAATCTCAGATTTGCACAAAAATTGGTGAGCATACTCAAGGTGTTTCAGAGAACAAAACGACTTTGTTTTCTGGTGCCGAAATTGCGATTTGAGCTCGTTTCGGCCTCCGAACGCATTATCATAATGCTTGTGCAAGCCATTTTGGCCTTTTTGTGCCAAAGGTATATACCTGTTTGACTTCGTCGGTATAAGCGTCTCGAAGTTTACTACAGGTTTAGTAGAACTCGTCTGGGTAGTTCCGTTCAACTTTTTGAGATACAGACAATTTTCTGCATCAAGGTATTTTAGTCACCGGCCGAGATTGAAAGCAGTGATGTATTTCATATGTTGGTTGTTGAGGATAAGTTGGATGGTACCAACTACCCATTGTGGGCTTATATGATGTGACATGTATTGGTTGCAAAAGGACTGTGGAACATTGTGCAGGCTGTTGGAAAACGTCCTATCACACCTGCAATTGTTACAACTGCAGGTACTGAAGCTGATGCATAAGGTGTCGAAGATGATATTCTGCATATTCCTATTCGTGTTGCGGTTTCTACTGCACCTACTATAGATAAAATTCATTGGGATGGCAGAGATGCCCAGGCACATGCATTGATAGCTTTGTCTATCAAACGTGCCATTATTCCTCACATTTTCTCTTGTAGAATAGCTAAGGATGCTTGGGATACACTTACCACATTGTACCAAGCTAAGAATGAGGCTCATGTTGCTTACCTCCAAAAATAGTTGGAGAGTGAGCACATGAATAAAGGTGATTCTATGGAGAGTTCCCTAACAAAGATCAAAAACTTGAAGGAACAATTGATTTCTGCTGATGAGGTTATACCAGATAGCTCACTTATGCAGAATGTTCTGAATGGTCTTCCTGATTCATATCAGAGTTTTGTTTCTACTCTTCAGTTGATGATGAGAGGCAATCCAAATGCCTTGTCATTTTGAGGAGTTAGTCTCTGTTTTGTTGAAAGAAGATCAGTCTAGGCAGAACATGTTCATTATGCGAGTTGCAGATAAAGCTTTCCTGACTAGTCAGAAAGGCAAAGGAAAATGAAGCTTTTCAACTAGTAAGCAGAAATCTGCTGATTCTGCACAATCGACGGGGGAAGACAAAGATTAAAAGAAATCAGAAAAGCAGAAATTGTTTTGCAAGTACTGTAAAGGAAATGATCATATCATAAAGAACTGTTCTAAACTGGCTGCAAAAGAGGCAAAGAAAAAAGAGGTAGGAATGGTTGTTGTAGAGGCCTCTACTCCAAAAACAGAGTCTACTAATCTTGTGCAGGAAGAAGAATGGGCGTTTACTACTGTTTGCAGTTTTGACCCATCTTCTCATGAGCAGTGCATGTATGCAGTAGACTCAGATGTTTGGTACTTTGATAGTGGGGCGACCAAACATATTACCTCGCAACACAGTTTTTTCTCTTCACTCGAGCCACCCCTATAGGGAATATTGTTACATGCGCCAACAACTCCTCTTATCCTATTATGGGAGTTGGTAAGATCATTTTGACTACTGCTGATGGTAGTTCTTTCACTTTGTCAGATGCTTTGTTTGTGCTAGGGATCAAGAAAAATATGTTATCAGTTTCTGCATTAGCCAAGATTGGCTTGGTTGTGAAATTTGTTGATGACACATGTATAGTTGATGATCTATGAAATGGGGATGTGATAATTGCTTCTGGCATTTTATGTCATGGGCTATATAAGCTCATAGACTATGAAAGATCTATAAATGATTTGGCATGTGCAGTACATGATTCTCAGGCTATGTTAGATGCAAAGCTTTGGCATGCACACTTTGGTCATTTGAATTTTGCTAGTTTGCTATGCCTACAGAAATCTGAACTGGTGTCCTCTTTGCCCAAACTTGAGGCACCCGGAAAACATGTTTGTGAAGGCTATATTTTGGGCAAAATGTAGCATTCTTGCTTTCCAAAAGATGGTTCAGTTCGGGCTACTCAGAAATTGCAGCTTGTACATAGTGATGTCTGTGGTCCTATGCAGACACCTTCTTTTGGACATTATCTTTACTTCGTGACTTTCATCGATGATTTTTCTAGGCATGCATGGGTATGTACATTGAAGGCAAAGTCCGAAGTGTTCATGTGCTTCAAACAGTTTTTGGTTTTGGCTGAAAATTTATCAGCATGTAAAATGGGTACCCTTTGTTCTGATCGAGGGGGGGATTATATGTCTCCTGATTTTAATGCATTTCTTGCTGAAGGTGGGATAAAACACTAGTGTACAGTGCTGTACACACCTCAATAGAATGGAGTTGTTGAACTAAAGAGCAGGTCACTCATGGAGATGGCGAGGTGTATGGTGAAGAGTCAGGCTTATCACATAGTTTCTGGCTTGAGGCTGTCATGTGTGCAACATATGTACTTAACAGGTTTCCCACAAAAGCATTGCAGTCTATCACTCCATATGAGGCTTGGCACGATCGCAAGCCATCTATTGCTCATCTATGTGTTTTTGGTTATTTGGCATATGCATTAGTGCCTAAACAACATCGTAGAAAATTGGATGATAAAGTAGTAAAATGTATTTTTGTTGGGTATAGTTCTGAAAGTAAAGGCGATCGTTTGTATCATCCACAGACTAAACACATTCAGTTAGCCATGATGTTGTTTTTGTGGAAGGCATTTGCTTCACTATTTGGCCATTCAATTTCTGCAAGTTGATGGTGGAATGGCTTTGTGTCAAATGAAATATATTGACATATTATTGCAGAATTTTGGCCTTGAAGACTGTAAGCCTATTGCCACCCCTATGGAGACATGTTTACGATTGAGTCTTCATGATGCTGGAGATGCATTTGATGCTGTTCTCTATCAGCAGGCTATTGGATGCCTGATTTACTTGTGCATTACTCGGCCAGATATTCAGTTTGCTGTCTCACAGATGAGCAGGTTTATGCATTGCCCAGGAGTCAAGCATTGACAGGCGGTTAAGCGCATCTTTCGCTACTTGAGTGGTACCTGACTACTTGGTTTGTTTTATCCCAAGGGGGGATCACTATCGACAGATTTGCATGCTTTTTCAGACTCTAATTGGGCTGGTTGCTATGGCACTCGTGTGTCCACTACTGGCTTTTGCTTCATGCTTGGTAGCTCATGTATATCCTGGTTGAGCAAGAAGCAACCTACTGTGGCCACTTCCAGTTGTGAGGCTGAGTATAGGGCAGGTTTCACAGTGATTGTTGAGTGTGTGTGGCTCAGACGACTTATGGCTGATTTGGGTGTTGTTCAGTCTTCTGCCACTACCATCTTCACTGACAGTTAGAGCATATTGGCAGTTGCGAGGAACCCTCTGTTCCATGCTGGCACTAAGCACATTGAGGTGCATTATCATTATGTCAGGGAGAGGTTATCTGCTGGGGAGATCAGCTTGGCATATGTGCCCATGAAAGAGAACGTTGTAGACCTTTTCATGAAGGCTCTGCCTAGGGAGAAGTTTGAAGCTTTCGGCAAAGCTTTGGGCTTACTTCCTTTCATGGAGTGATTTCCACATAGCTTGGCACTTCCTTATACATGAGTGCCAACTTCTTGTTCACTGCATCACTCCTAGGGGGGATTTGTTGATATATTTAGGTAGTGATGTGTGTCAACAATCTAGGACCACCAGGGCACTTTTTTCCCTCTTTAGGAGTTTCTTTTTTCCTTGGCTTGTATATACGCCTATTGCCTTAATGGGCCACTTATCTTTGTACATTCTCTAGTAATACATTCAGTATTGTGTGTTGTGCTCCAAGCTTCTTCTTCTTCCTTGTGTTGTTTGCGTGCTTCTGCAGACATCTAACTTCAACAATTAGGAATGTTGCATTTTGCCCAAAATATAGCCTTTACAAACATAATGATTAGGTGCCTCAAGTTTTGACATAGAGGACATGATTTCAGTCTTTGGTGGGCGTAGCAAACTAGCAAACTTTAGATGACCAAAGCATGCATGCCAAAGCTTTGCATCTGAGATCGCCTCATTCACATATTTTTCATTGTGTGAGCTTATCCAACCCACAACATAAAATGCCAAAAATAATACTAACATCACCATTTGAGAGATCATGGACTGTACATCTCTCATCAATAAATTCGACAACCAAGCCAATCTTGGCTAATGTCCAAACTGAGAGTAGATCTTTCTTGATCCATGGTATAAACAAAGCATCTGACAATGTAAAAGAGCTATTGCTTGCTAGTAGGTGAGCTCCATTTTCGCTAGTCCATCTGACTAGCTAAGAAAGCGTTATCTACAACATGCATGATTGACCTATTTTGTCTAGATTGATCTCTTTGCAACAATTAGAGACTAACTCCTCAAATGTTAAGGCATTTGGATTGCCTTTCCTCATCAATCGAAGCTTTTAGTGGATGAAAGTAGAAGAGTAGAGCTTTCCAACAAGCTATCATATGCATGAAATGGATCTCTAGAAGCAAAACTCTGATATGAGTCTAGAAAAGCATTAAGAATAGTCTGCACAAGTGAACTATCAAGTGAGACTTCATCAACAAAAATCAAATGCTCCTTCAAATCATTGATCTTTGTTAAAAATCTATCCATGGAATCTCCTTCATTCATGTGCACACTCTCTTGTTAGATATGCTCAATACTCCATCCTCAGGTGACCACAAATGATCCATGATGCTCTAAGTTCTAAGGCCCCCATTATGAGAAGAAGCCATTGTGAGAGCCTAGACATTTGTGGAACCCTAACTTCTAAGTTATATGAGAATTATGTGTGACCATTGATTGTTATAGATGATCTTTGTGAGCCTAGCCGTTAGGTTAGGTAGGGTAAAACTTTCGGGCCATTGGGTTTCCATTCAATGCAACAACAAAGGACCTGTGGTGTCATGCGGTTTCCCCATGGAAGCTTAATGGGGGGAGTCCAGAGGGGGACTTGCCCCCTTCTGCAAGCTCCAAGGGGCCTATCCCCTTGGCCCATGGGGCTGAGACGATATGACTTTTGGTCGTGAAGATATTGTCAGATTGTATATTTTGCCATTGTGTTTCTCTCTACTATGTTTATCTATACTGACTCCCCTTGTAAAATATATATATATATATAAGCATGGCCCAACTTGAGCTTTACATAGCATTGTGCACTAGTAATCCCTTCATCTACAGTTTGTCTATATTGCCATCTAAGCTTCACATTGGGAGTGCACATGTGCACAACACCATCATTGTAATTGCATTATGCTTGGCAATATGAGAATTTGAGTTCTCTATCTCTGAGTCTACATCTATCTTTGTCTATGTTTTTCTCTCAACTTGGTTTACTAATCTATTCTGCTGTGGTGTTCTTTTCTTACATGATATCAGAGCTCACAAGGCTCTGAGTGGTGAAGGAGCAAAAATGTAGAGGTTGCAGAGGTTTCAACAACAAAAGAGAAACGATGCCAAGAGGTACGTCATGATCTACAATTAGGAATCAAGGTGGTTCATCAATAGGAGTAGGTGGAGCATAGGAGTAGGTGGAGCACAGATAGGAGCAATAGTGATGTTGGTCATTCCAACATTATGGATACAAACACTAGCCTTCATAGAAGGTAAAGTTGATGGTACAAACTACACCCCGTTGAAGTTTAAAATCACTTCTATCCTTGATTCATATGAGATTTTGGAGACCGTTCTTAGGACTGATCATGAGCCCCAAGAAACACTTGATCCAAATAATCCTAGTCTATTGATTCCTCCTGATTCTGATCTTCTACATGCTTGGAAACGTAGAAATGCAGATGCACTCTGTGCTTTGGTTACAAGTACTTCTGATAGTGTTCTGACTCTCATTCAGGATACTACCAAGGCATATGAAGCATGAACATATTCAGAAATCAATATGAAACTCGTAATTAGATATGGATTCAAAACTTGGGGAATTGGCTAGCAATAGAAAGGCTTGCTAATGGGGAGACTGTAAAGGTGTTTATCACTCGCATAAAGAATCTACTAGATCAAATGAGAGGATTAGGTGTACAAAAGTCAAGTGAGGAGCTAGCTCAGCGTTGTCTTCGAATCTGTCCACCTAAGTTTGATGGTTTGTTAACTCTCTTAATACTCAAACCAGACCTCAATCACTAACTTTTGAAGAATTCAGTGCCTTACTCATGGAGGAGGAACTACGACTCAAGACAAGGAATGGTGGCAGTAAAGGAGTTGCTACATTCATAGCAAATGCCAAAGAAGGCAAAGCAAACTCTTCAAAAGATGGAGACAAAAAGAAGAACAACAAAAAGAAGTTCAAGGGAGAGTTTTTCCACTACAAGAAGAAAGGACACAAAATCCAAGACTCTTGCATCAAGAAGGCAGAAGAGAAGAGTGGTTCTTGAAAAAGCGGTAAGGGCAAGGAGTTTACCAACATAGAAAAATTAGAGCTTGAGTTATTTGTTACGATAGAGGAGGAATGGATGAGTCATGGGTGCTAGATAGTGGTGCATCTCATCACATGATGAGCAGAAAAGACCTTTACAATTCCTTACAGTCTCTAAAGGAACCCATCACAGTAAAGGTAGGCAACAATGCAAGATGTACTGTAGAGGATGAAGGTATGGTTTCTTTCATTAACTCTAATGGCGATGTCATAAAGCTTTCAAATGTTTTTTATGTTCCACAAATCAAACAAAATCTACTTTCATTAGCTTCTATAACTGATCAAGATCATCCAATATCTTTCAGTAAGACAAGAGCTAAGATTATGGATAGTAACAACAACATTGTTGGGACTAGGATAAGGAGAGGAACAACTTGTATGATTTGTGTGCTCTTACAACCACTACAAGTGTGGGCAGAAGTAAGCCATGGCATGAGAGATTTAGACACATCGGATAGCCTATACTAAAGGAGATGCATTGCAAGGATATGGTTGCAGACCATCAATTGCATAAATGAAGGAACCATGTGAAGCTTGTATGTTGGGCAAGCAACAGAGGAAGGCATTTCCATGAGAAAGCAAGAACAGGGCAAGCTATCCTCTAGATTTGGTGCATGCTGATTTGTGTGGAAAAATGCCTGCCTTGGGCAGATCTTCCTACTTTATATCACTTTGTCAATGACTATAGCAGGAAGATGTAGGTGTACTTCCTTCACGATAAGGATCTAGATTTTGGTAAGTTTAAAGAATGGCTTCAACTTGTTGAAACTAAAATAAGGAAGAAGATGAAATTTAGGGCCAAAGGTGGTGCTGAGTTCACATCATCACACTTTGAAGATTTTTGCAAGAGTAACAAAATCGAGCATCAACTCATAGTGGCACATAGCCCTCAATAGAATGGTGTTGCAGAACATCAAAACCAAACCATCATGGAGATGGCAAGGTGCATGTTGAAGGGAAAGGGTTTGCCTAATCATTATTGGGCAGAGGCTGTGAACACTACTAGCTATAACTTGAATCAAAGCTACACCAAGACAGTTGATGCAAAGACTCCACAAGAAGCCTACACTAGTATAAAGCCTTCTGTTTCCCATTTCAAAGTATTTGGAAGTGAACGTTATGTACATGTTCAAGATAGCGAGAGAAATAAGCTTCAAGAAAAAAGCATCAAATGTATTTTCTTAGGGTAGAGTGAAGATAAGAAGTCTTATAAGCTTTATGACCTTGAGCCTAAGAAGATCATGGTGACTCATGATGTGGTTTGTAAGGACGAGCAGCCACATGCAATGGAGGAGGAAAAGAGAGCTTCCACTTTATCATCAGTCAAAGGGGCAATCCACTATGAACCTAGGCCAAGAGCTTTCCCTTCTACACAAGAGAAGGAAGCATCATGTTCAGATGATGAGTCTGAAAGTCACCAACTTGTTGTCACCCAAGTGGAAAAGTGATTGCCACATTGGCTGAGGCAGCTCTATGATTCTGCAAACTCCATCCCACAGTCACTAGAACAGGTTGCAAATGAACGGAGGTGATCACAGAGAATAGAGGAATAGAGATGGGCAAGCACCCATATTGTAAACACAACCTTGATGGTTGATCTCATTCAAGAACAAGAAAAGTGTTGATATATGTAGGTAGTGATGTGTGTGAACACACTAGGACTCTTAGGGTACTTTTTTCAATCTTTAAGAGTTTTTTCCATCGGCTTGTATATATGCCTATAACCCTAATGGGTAACTTATCTTTGTACATTCTAGTGGCAATACATTCAGTATTGTGTGTTGTGCTTCAAGCTTCTTCTTCCTTGTGCTCTTTGCATGCTTCCACAGACCTCAAACTCCAACAATTGGTATCAGAGTAGGTTGCCACTTCATCTAGAGCATCGTCAGCACCCTCCGATCATAGTCTCAGAATCGCACGAGAATTTGTGAGCATACTCAGGGTGATTAGCAAATCAAAACAGCTTTGCTGTCTAGTGTTTAAATCAGGATCTGAGCTCGTTTCGTCCTCCGAATGCACTATTACAGTGCTTGTGCAAGAAATTTTGTCTTTTTTTGCCAAAGATATATACAGGTTTTGGTTCGCCAGTATAAGAATTTTGAAGTCAGCTATAGGTTTAGCACTGGCCTCAAGGTATTTCTGTTCAACTTTTTGAGATAGATTCATTTTTTTTGCATCAAGGTATTTTAGTTAGTGGCCATGGCTGAAAGTAGTGATGTATTTGGTATGTTGGTTGTTGAGGATAAGATGGATGGTACCAATTACCCATTATGGGCTTATATGATGCATCATGTATTGGTTGCAAAAGGACTGTGGAATATTGTGCAAGGTATTGAAAAATGTTTGATTACACCGGCAAACACAATTGCTAAAGTTGATGCAGACAACATTGAAGATGGCGATATTCTTCATGTTCCTATTCATGTTGCAGTTCTTACTGCACCTACTATAGAGCATATTCGATTGGATGGTAGAGATGCTCAGGCACATGCATTGATAGCCTTGTCTGTCAAACATGCCATTATTCCTCACATTTACTCTTGTAGAATAGCTAAGGATTCTTGGGATACACTTACCACTTTATACTAGGCAAGGAATGAGGCTCGTGTTGCTTACCTCCGAAAACAATTGGAAAGTGAGCACATGAATGAAGGAGATTTCATTAACAATTTTTTGACAAAGATCAAAGATTTGAAGGAACATTTGATTTCTACTAGTGAAGTCTTGCCTAATAGTTCACTTGTGCAGATTGTTCGGAATGGTCTTCCTGATTCATAACAGAGTTTTGCTTCTAACCTTCGTTTGAGGATGAAAGGCATTCCAAATGCCTTAATATTTGATGAGTTAGTCTCTATTACGTTGCAAGAAGACTAGTCTAGGCTGAACATGTCCATTATGAGTGTCAGAGATTAAGCATTCTTGGCTAGTTAGAAAGGAAAAGCTAAATGGAGCTCTTGTACTAGTAAGGAGAAATCTGCTAATTCTACACAATCAAAGAAAGATGAGAGAGACGAAAAGAAAACTGAAAAGCTAAAACTGTTTTGCAAACACTATAAAGGAAATTATCATGTCATAAAGAATTGCCCAAAACTAGCTGCTAAAGAGGCAAGGAAGAAAGAGGCTAGAATGGTTGTTGTAGATGCCTCTACACCTAAAAGAGAGTCTAGTAATCTTGTGCAGAATGAAGAATGCGAATTTACCAGTGTTTGCAATTATGACCCATCTTCCCATGAATAATGTATGTGTGTAGTAGACTCAGATTTTTGGTACTTTGATAGTGGGGCAACCAAACATATTACCTTGCAGCATAGTTTCTTCACTTCACTCTAGCCTGCCCCTATAGGGAATATTATCACATGCGCCAACAACTCCTCTTATCCTATCATGGGAGTTGGTAAGATCATTTTGACTGCTGATGGTAGTTCTTTTACATTGTCAGATGCTTTATTTGTCCCAAGGATCAACAAGAATCTGTTATCAATTTCAACTTTAGCCAAGATTGGCTTGGTTGTGAAATTTATTCATGATAGATGTACAATTCATGATCTATCGGGGGGCAATGTCATTATTGCTTCTGGCATTTTATGTCATGGGCTGTATAAGCTCATAAAATATGAAAAATCTGTGAATGATTCAACATGTGCAGTACATGATTCTCATGCTTTGTCAGATGCAAAGCCTTGGCATGCACGCTTTGGTCATTTGTATTTTGCTAGTTTTCTACACATGGATAAATTTGAAACGGTGTCCTCTTTGTCCAAACTTGAGGTGCATGGTAAACATTTATGTGAAGGCTGTATTTTGGGCAAAATGCAACGTTTCTCCTTCCCAAAAGATGGTTCAGTTTGAGCTACTTTCATTGATGATTTTTGCAAGCATGCATGGGTATATCCATTGAAAGAAAAGTCTGAAGTATTTATTGATGGAGAGTGTTAATCTCCAAAAGAACAACCTACTCTTGAGTTTAGAACACCTCTATATCAAGAGTAAGTCAAAAACTTTCACTGAATTATAGGTCCAATCTCCAAATTCTCAAAATTAAGAAAATCTGTGAAGAAAGTGAAACACAGAAAAGTCTGCTGCAGAATTTCTTCACATTGACTTATCAAACATGTAAAGTTTTTGATGAAACTTTGTACGAATCATCTCCTAGGGATTGCGCATCACCTCCAAGTTAAATTACTTCAAAAGCTATAGTATAACTTGAGAAATCAATTTCACAAGTTACCTCTGTCAGAAACTGTTACTCAGAACAGTCGATTCTACACCCCTAACTTCTTAACTTTGGTTCTCACAATGTCGAACCCGTTTTGCCAAATCCTTTTGACTGAAGATAGCTTATCTCTCAACTTAGATTTTAAGCTATCATATGTGTAAAACTTTACACTGTGCACTGAGCACTACTCATTTCTTTGGACTCGAAATGTGCGCCTGTTTCAGAGAGCTGTGAACACTCAATACATGTGAATGTTCCTATCAGCAATTCTCTTCACCTGTTTACAATTAGACTCTAAAAAATCAAACCACAGACTCATTAACTGACAACTTAGATATCCTCAAAAGGATTTCACAAATGATCTACCACAGACGGAGTAGACGCAGAAACATCGGGCGCAACATTTTCTTCATTTCAGGAGAAGACTACAACTAAAAAGTGAGAGAGACTTCAACTTCTTTCTCAACTGTCTATTGACATTTTCAATCACTAATTTCTCTATTCCTATGCTCATACATGGTCTCTCTTTGTCTTCTCTCTTCTGCTCTCTCTATTTGCCCGACATTTTTCAAAAGTATTTATAGACATCTATGTACAAACTCTCATCAAAACATAAGTATATGTAACCTATGTTATAACTAATGTACATATGTGTACATGTCCTTCACTCTTGTGAATGTATCCATTTTCTTCACTCCAAATCTTCAATTGGTGATTGATATGCACCAACATTTATGTGCTTCAAACAATTTCTGGTTTTGGCTAAAAATCTCGTAGCATGTAAAATGGGCACCCTCCATTTTGATCGAGGGGGGAATATATGTCTTTTGATTTTAATGCATTTATAGTTGAACATGGGATAAAACATCAGTGTAGAATGCCACATACACCTCAACAGAATGGAGTTGCTGAAAGGAAGAACACGTCAATCATAGAGATGGCAAGGTGTATGGTCAAGAATCAAGCTTTACCACATAGTTTCTAGCTTGAGGCTGTTATATGTGCAACATATTTGCTTAACAGATATCCCACTAAAGCATTGTAGTCTATCACTCCATATGAGGCTCCCCATGGTCCTAAACCATATGTTGCTCACTTGCATGTTTTTGGTTGTCTGGCATATGCATTAGTGCATGAACAACAATGCAGGAAATTGGATGATAAAGGAGTGAAATGTATTTTTGTTGGGCACAGATATGAAAGCAACGGCTATTGTCTCTATCATCCACATATTAAATGCATTTTGGTCAGCCATGATGTTGTTTTTGTGGAAGATGCTATTAAGCCATTACTTTCATGTACTAAGGATACATCATGTAGATCAAAAGACATGAATGACACTTTGCTGCCTCTTTTTACAGGTGGACAGTCTAGTGCCAGTCCTAATGAGACAACTTCTCAGTCTTCACAGTTTTCATGTGATGATGTAGATCATTCCATTTCTGATGGAGATTTACATAATGCACTTGTTCATGAGAGAGATGATATTAAGGAGGAAAAAACTATGCCAAAATGGGTAGTTTGGACTTTGTGTGACAACAAATTACATGAACAAATCTAATGGACGGAAAATTAAATTTGTGCTACATAATTCGTTCTTTATATGCACAAACATTCTTGTGAAAACAAATTCTTGTTGAATGCATACTAATGCTTAAAGTGATCAATTAGTTCCATTATCTTGGTCTAGACTTTATTTCATTTATTGAAATCTTCCTCTTATTTCAATGTTCCAGTTTTCCATTCCGATTAAGTGCAAGATAATAGAAAAAAAATCAAACAAGCAATTGAACCAAATGTCAACTGGAAAATACGTAGCTCATTAACAAGCTACATCCATCCTTTTCATTGTGAAGAGCCATCATACTCATCCTTATTTATCTAAGACCAAATTCTCTACCCAGATTTGCTTTATTGCTTCCATTTATGGTGATCTTTTTATCTTTTGATAGAATATAAAAGAGCTTTCAATGAATAAAAAAATAATCTAAAATGGACACCGAGTAAAGAGTAGTATGAATTCAAAGCTGACAAGTAGATATGTCATCACCCACTGGAAACAATCTTTTGAGTGGCTACTTTGGATATCTTCAACGACAACCTAGAGATAAATTCTCACGTTTGAATCTATATGTCTGTTTAACAAGCTCCAAAGAACACCATATGAGTCAAAAAAACAAATTTGGATCACATATAATACCTTTCAAGAGGTGTCAAAAATGCTCTCTTGTGTGATTTTGCACTTTTGTCAAATGGGCACATTTCAAAGTTTCCAATCTTTTATCTTTCAGCTTTCAACTTCTATTTCTCAATAATGCTTCCTCAATCTTTATCCCTTTGATGCTTCATGAAGTAAATCTCAAGGGGACTCTCCTTGAGTGATATGATGAAGAACCTTAACTTGCTTCATCACCTTTTTTTTCATACTCAAACAAAGAAGAGCACGTGATTGTGCCCAACACAATATAACAGTAATTGTACGAATGATAATGGCAAAACACCCTTGGGGACTTCCTAGATAGATCAAAATATCCTTCTCTTGAGTTCATGATTTGAATACTCATAAGGTTTGTGAATGCTTTTCTTCCTCTTTTGTTGTGGAGGAACAATAACAAATACAATAAATATCTTTAATTTAAGATAGCATAAACACACATCAGCTAGTTGACCAAAGATCAAATCCTAACTCTTGCACAACATGGCCTTCCTCACCAAAGATGCTCCCTCCAAAATACTTGTGGTATCAAGTCTTCTTTTTTGAATAAGATTCATCGGGCCTCATGCTCTAGGACAAGAGAACAACATGAGTATATAAAAGAAAAGAAATATGTGGAAAATCATAATTGCACACATGGGTATGCCATATATCTCCATTGTACGAGGTTAAGAGCTTGATTTCGAGCTACTACATGATGTAACTGTGTTCCTTTTTGCAAAACATCTCCTTGAAGAGCATGCACATGCAACCAAAATCCTAAGAGAAGAGAAGATAGATGGAAAATTATGCATATGCATATAAATTCCTAAGAGAAGAAGATAATTTGCAAAAAGATGTAAATGAGGAATAGAAGAAGGATCTATTTCATCCCATTAAGAAGATGAACTACTAAGAGGTCTCCATGGAAGATCCACGGCTCTCATACCAATGTGAAGAACTAAGAGCATTAGCACCATTGTGTGCTAGAGCGATGACTCTCCTCTTAACCTTATGCCTCTATATATAGATCTCTCCAAGGGACTTCCCTCTAGAGAAGGTTGATAGTAACCATTCTAGTGTCAACCATGTAATGCCATGTGTGCCAAGTGCACTAGTTAACTTGAGTTAACTCAAGTAGATACTTCTAAAAACCCCTAGAGCTCTTGAGGCAAAACACTCTACAAGGACTCTTGCAGGACTTGAACTAAGAACTCCTCCTTCCTATCCATATGAATTAACCACTAGTCCAAGAATCTTTGCTTTATAGAGCACAAAACCTATGCTTAAGTCTCACCTCGAGACTTTGGCCATACACAAGAATGACCAAATAGTGTCTGATTTCATATCTATCTGAACCAACCGAATGCTCATGTCATAAGCTCACTTCATAACACATAGCATCCTTCCTAGATTCTGCTAAGCCATCATCCTCATGACAAAGTAAAAACTAAAAGTTTTATACCCTAAGAGGTCATATTTGTCCCTATCTCATAAAACCCTAAGAGAAAATTTGTCACTCAACTCCCAACCTCTCTAGGGAAAACAACTAAGACATCTCATCTACTTGAAGACCACCATTGGGAATAGACATAACTGCTACTCTTTTAGATCCATCAAGTGAGGCTCAATCGAAACACTTTAATTATCAAATCTCCCTATTATCTATAATAAGATATGTTGGAGTTAGACGTCTGCGGAAGCACGCGAACATCACAAGGAAGAAGAAGAAGCTTGGAGCACAATACACAATACTGAATGTATTACTAGAGAATGTACAAAGATAAGTAGCCCATTAGGGCAATATGCGTATATACAAGCCGGGGGAAAAAAACCTCCTAAAGAGGGAAAAAGTACCCCGGCGGTCCTAGTGTGTTCACACACATCACTACCTAAATATATCAACAAATCCCACCTGGGAGTGATGCGGTGAACAAGGAGCTGGCACTCATGTATAAGGAAGTGCCAAGCTATGTGGAAATCACTCCACAAAAGGAAGTAAGCCCAAAGCTTTGCGGAAAGCTTCAAACTTCTCCCTAGGTAGAGCCTTTGTGAAAAGGTCTGCAATGTTCTCCTGCATGGGCACATATGCCAAGCTGATCTCCCCAGCAGAGAACCTCTCCCTGAGATAGTGATAATGCACCTCAATGTGCTTAGTGCGAGCATGGAACACAGGGTTCCTCGCAACTGCCAATGCGCTCTGACTGTCAGTGAAGATGGTGGTGGCAGAAGACTGGCCAACACCCAAATCAGCCATAAGGCGTCTAAGCCACACACACTCAACAGTCGCTGTGAAAGCTGCCCTATACTCAGCCTCACAACTGGAAGTGGCCAGAGTAGGCTGCTTCTTGCTCAACCAAGATATACATGAGCTACCAAGCATGAAGCAAAAACCACTGTTGGACACACTAGTGTCATAGCAACCAGCCCAATCTAAGTCAGAAAAAGCATGCAAATATGGCGGTAGTGATCCCCCCTTGGGATAAAACAACCCAAGTAGCCGAGTACCACTCAAGTAGCGAAAGATGCGCTTAACCGCCTTCCAATGCGTGACTCCTGGGCAATGCATAAACCTGCTCATCTGTGAGATAGCAAACTGAATATCTGGCCAAGTAATGCATAAGTAAATCAAGCATCCAATAGCGTGCTGATAGAGAACAACATCAAATGCATCTCCAGCATCATGAAGACTCAATCGTAAACCTGCCTCCATAGGAGTGGCAATAGGCTTATAGTCTTCAAGGCCAAAACGCTGCAATAATGTGTCAATATATTTCGTTTGACACAAAGCCATTCCACCATCAACTTGCATAAACTGAATGCCCGAATAGTGATGCAAATGCCCCAAATCAGACATCTCAAACGAGGCATGCAAATTAGCCTTGAAATCAGCAATATGCTTCTCAATAGGACCAGTGAGCAGCATGTCATCAACATAGATAACAATGATCAGAAGCACATCATTAGCACGCTTAACATATAAGGTGCTTTCAGTTGGACTATTCTCAAAACCATGTGCAATCAGATAGGCATGTATCTTCTCATACCAAGCACGTGGTGCTTGCTTTAAACCATATAATGCCTTCTTTAACCTGCACACCTGGTTTTCATGCCCTTTCTGCACAAAGCCACGGGGCTGAAAAACATACACTTCTTCATGCAAGTCACCATTCAAAAATGTTGTTTCAATGTCCAACTCATGTACATTCCAACCATGATGGGCTGCAAGTGCACAAATGCTCCAAACAGTAGTCATACGGCATGTAGGTGCGAAGGTCTCATCAAAATCAATGCCTGTTTCCTGTGCATAACCCTTTGCAACAAGCCTAGCCTTATACCTGTCAATTGTACCATCAGGTTTATGCTTCAGCTTGTATACCCACTTTGTGCCAATGGCCTTCTTGCCTGGAGGCAAGTCACATAAAGACCATGTACCATTCTTCATTATAGCATCATATTCAGATTGCATAGCAGCCATCCAATTTTCTGAATTCTGTGCTTCATCAAAAGAAACAGGCTCATTCTCATCACAAAGACTAGACGCAACCATAGCATAGCAATCTGATGCGAAGGATGCACTATGAGAGCCTGAACGAGTATGATATGACAAAGGTGCATCTAATTTGCTGTCACGCAAAGTCTGCACCAGCCATTTTGGCATAGTTTTTGCCTACTCAATATCAGCTCTCTCATCAACAAGTGCATCATGTAAATCTGCATCAGAAATGGAATGATTTGCATCATCATATGAAACCTACAAAGGCTGAGAAGTTGCCTCATTAGGACCAGCACTAGACTGCCCACCTGTAAAAAGAGGCATCAGAGTATCATACATGTCTTTGGAGCTAATAGATGTCTCCTTAGTACATGAAAGCAATGGCTGAACAACATCTTCCACAAATACAACATCACGGCTAACTAGAATGCGTTTAGTCTGTGGATGATATAGACGATAGCCTTTACTTTCATAACTGTACCCAACAAAAATACATTTAACTACCTTATCATCCAATTTTTTGCGATGTTGTTTAGGCACTAGTGCATATGCCAAACAACCAAAAACACGCAGATGAGCAACAGATGGCTTGCGGCCATGCAAAGCCTCATATGGAGTGATAGATTGCAACGCTTTAGTGGGACACCTGTTCAGTACATATGCTGCACACATGACAGCCTCAAGCCAGAAACTATGTGGTAAAGCCTGACTCTTGACCATGCACCTCGCCATCTCCATGAGTGACCTGTTCTTTCGTTCACCAACTCCATTCTGTTGAGATGTATACGGCACTGTACATTGGTGTTTTATCCCACGTTCAGCCAGAAATGCATTAAAATCTGAAGACATATATTCCCCCCCTCGATCAGAACGCAGGGTGCCCATTTTACATGCTGACAGATTTTCAGCCAAAACCAAAAACAGTTTGAAGCACATGAACACTTCAGACTTTTCTTTGAGTAGATATACCCATGCATGCCTAGAAAAATCATCAATGAAAGTCACGAAGTAAAGGTAATTTCCAAAAGAGGGTGTCTGCATAGGACCACAGACATCACTATGTACAAGCTGCAATTTCTGCGTAGCCCGAACTGAACCATCCTTTAGAAAGGAGGAACGCTGCATTTTGCCCAAAATACAGCCTTCACAAACATGTTTTCCAGGTGCCTCAAGTTTGGGCAAAGAGGACACCATTTCAGATTTCTGCAGGCGTAGCAAACTAGCAAAATTCAGATGACCAAAGCGTGCATGCCAAAGCTTTGCATCTGACTTAGCCTGAGAATCATTTACTGCACATGCCAAATCATTTACAGATCTTTCATAGTCTATGAGCTTATACAGCCCACGACATAAAATGCCAGAAGCAATAATCACATCGCCATTTGACAGATCATGAACTGTACACCTGTCATCAACAAATTTCACAACCAAGCCAATCTTGGCTAATGCAGAAACTGATAACAGGTTCTTTTTGATCCCTGGCACAAATAAAGCATCTGACAAAGTGAAAGAACTACCATCAGCTGTAGTTAGAATGATCTTACCAACTCCCATAACAGGATAAGAGGAGTTGTTGGCACATGTAACAGTATTCCCTGTAGGGGTAGGCTTGAGTGAAGAGAAGAAACTGCGCTGCGAGGTAATATGTTTGGTTGCCCCACTGTCAAAATACCAAACATCTCAGTCTACTGCAAACATGCACTGATCATGAGAAGATGGGTCAAAACTGCACACAGTAGTAAACGCCCATTCTTCTTCCTGCACAAGATTTGCTGACTCTGTTTTTGGTGTAGAGGCCTCTGCAACAACCATTCCAGCCTCTTTCTTCTTTGCCTCTTTAGCAGCCAGTTTTGGACAGTTCTTTATGATATGATCATTTCCTTTAGAGTACTTGCAAAACAATTTCTGCTTTTCTGATTTCTTCTCATCTTTATCCTGGTTCTTTGATTGTGCAGCATTTGCAGATTTCTGCTTACTAGTAGAAGAGCCCCATTTTCCTTTGCCCTTCTGACTAGCCAGGAAAGCTTGATCTGCAACTCGCATAAACTGATCTTCCTGCAATAGAACAGAGACTAACTCCTCAAATGATAAGGCATTTGGATTGCCTTTCATCATCAACCAAAGAGTAGAAGCAAAACTTTGATATGAGTCAGGAAGACCATTCAGAACGGTCTGCACAAGTGAGCTATCTGGTATAACCTCATCAACAGAAATCAGGTGTTCCTTCAAATCTTTGATCTTCGTTAGAAAACTGTCCATACAATCACCTTCATTCATGTGCTCACTCTCCAACTATTTTCGGAGGTAAGCGACACGAGCCTCATTCCGAGCTTGGTACAATGTGGTAAGTGTATCCCAAGCATCCTTTGTTGTTCTGCAAGAGCGAATGTGAGGAATAATGGCACGTTTGACAGACGAAGCTATCAATGCATGTGCCTGGGCATCTCTGCCATCCCAGCGAATCTGCTCTGCAGTAGGTGCAACAGAAACAACAGCACGAACATGAATCTGCACAATATCATCTTTGACACCATCTTCATCAGCTCGAGCACCTCCAGCACCTGTATTTGCAGTACCTGTAGTTGCAGGTGTAACAGGACGTCTTTCAACACCCTGCACAATGTTCCACAGTCCTTTTGCAACCAATACATGTCGCATCATATAATCCCATAATGGGTAGTTGGTACCATCCAACTTATCCTCAACAGCCAACATACGGAATACATCATTGCTTTCAGCCATGGCCGGTGACTAAAATACCTTGATGCAGAAAATTGATTGTATCTCAAAAAGTTGAACGGAACTGCCTAGACGAGTTCTGCTAGACCTGTAGCAGACTTAAAGACGCTTAAACTGGCGAACAGAAACTGGTATATACCTTTGGCACAAAAAGACGAAATAGCCTGCACAAGCGCTGGGATAGTGCGTTCGGAGGCCGAAACGAGCTGAGATCGCGATTTCGGCACCACATAGCAAAGCTGTTTTGATCTTTGAAACACCTTGAGTATGCTCACCAAATTTCATGTGAATCTGAGACTGCAAAGGGAGGAGTGTCGACGGCGCCCTAGATGAAGCGACGACCTGCTCTGATACCAATTGTTGGAGTTAGACATCTGCGGAAGCACGCGAACAGCACAAGGAAGAAGAAGAAGCTTGGAGCACAATACACAATACTGAATGTATTACTAGAGAATGTACAAAGATAAGTAGCCCATTAGGGCAATAGGCATATATACAAGCCGAGGGAAAAAAACCTCCTAAAGAGGGAAAAAAGTGCCCCGGCGGTCCTAGTGTGTTCACACACATCACTACCTAAATATATCAACAAGATAGTGCCACTTATATCTAAAAAATCTAAAGAGTATACAATTCTCTCTCAAATCTCATCCAAGGAGGGATCTAGCAATCGAATATTTTCCACTTTCCCTTTTCTTCAGCGAGATTGTTGTGAATTCCTTTGGCTCTACTCTCCATAAAGGAGAACACAAAGCCTCTAAATCTTTTTTCCTTCCTAATTAGTGGAGAATCAAACTCCCATATGAGGAGAAACTATAATGAAAGCAGAGGTTATGCCTCCCTCAGTAGACCCATAGCCCTACACCTCAAATCCCAACTAAGAGATGTTCAGTAAACACTTCTCCTTTGCCTAGAAGAAATCATACTCTAAGGATGATGAGTCCTTTTCTCCACAAACATAGAAGAAGATTCCCTAAATGGAGATAATCCCCACCGTCCCATACTAGTGATTCTCATCTACAATCCATGGAATCACAATTCCATAAAAAAAAATCGTTGAATTCCATGAATAGTATGGAACTTTGAAAGTATCCCATGGCTCCCATATCCTATGACTAGGAAATCTTGGTCTAGATGATTCTAAGATCATCTATCTATGAAGTCTAACTAGTCTATAAGCACCAATATAGGTACTTTTTAGGTCCCCCTATTAAATGGCAATCAACATATCTTCTTTTCTTGGGATCAAATGCTCTCAATGGACCTAAGTTCAATCCAAACACCTTAAGTGAGTGAGATGATCATGTAACCATACTCTATGTGATACAAATTAAATTACAACAAAGCCTTCCTAAGTGGGATCCATCTAGTCTATGCCATTTAGAATAACTAGCCAAAGTTGCAATTGCCTACTTTCCTTCTAATAACTAAACTTACAACTATATGTGGATATTCTTATCAACACCTCATAGTGTCTACAACTAAGAGACTCTCTTTAAAGATTTCTTACCTTCAGTAACTAAAGAATCAGTTTATCCACTCATTTGTGCTCCTATCTCATGTGCCCCCTAGTCTCCAAAAGTAATCTATGAGACTCTAATGAAAATACCATAATCTTCATTCATTCAAAATGAATAAGATCATATCTTGTCAAGAAAATAAAGAATTGGATACCAAATTATACTAAAAAATTAATGTTCTGTATGCTACTTTAATATTTTCCTTAGTTTCTTTAAAATGAGGCTACAATTAATAACATTAAAATGATGGATCAAAGTGAAACTCCATGAAGTAAGAACTTTCCTTTAATGGATATTAATGAAACTTTGATGAATGTTCAAACAAAATAATTCCAACATTATTATATTTCATCTTCCTTATCAAGCATACTCACCATATATATGCATCTTGAAACCTAAATAAATAATCAAAAATAAAAAGTGAAGAGTGAAGGAAGCTTTCTTAAGAGAACTCATTGATTCTTGTTCTCAGTTGACTCTTCAAGATGCTTTAAGTCAATCCTCTTATGATCTCTTTCTCTTAGAAGCCTTGAAAGCCACTTGGATCTTATTCATTTTTCTTCAAGTATGACTTGTGGTGGAAACACCCGTTAGGAATATGAGAGGTGTTCCCACCATAAGTCATACTATATGCCTTTGATTCTCTTAACATCTTATGGGAATTGAAACTTTGTAACTCATGGTCTTTAGAGAGTTTCTAATATATGGTACCATAACACAATGAGGATAGATATCCATTATGAAATTGGAAAGGATTTGTAGTATATCCAGATATATACTCTCACTCTAATGATGATTGGTTTGATATTGGATGGTGATTTCGGTAGTCATGAATCCAGCTCGCTTCTAAATACCCTATGGTCAGGATCTCAGTAATAAAATCACAATCCACTATTCTCTTTATTGTAAGTTACCTAGCTCTGATGTTATCCAATTACATCTATTGCAGCTAGATTTCTGCCACCAAAAACTATTGAGAAATTGATTTAAACTTTTACTTTCAATCTTGAATATAAGTGTTTTTTGCTTGCTTTCTCTCAAATAATCTATTCTCAATTGCTTGATTCATGAATTCATTCAAAGTATTTAGCTTGGATATGTTGAGCATGAGGTCCTTCACATCATCACATAAGCCCAATCGAAATTCGTATATGAAAGAATCCTTGTGCCATGTGAGATCACAAATGATTTGTCTCAATTCTGATACATAGATAGAAGCAAGCATATTTACTTGGTGTAGCTTCCTTTTCTTTTTTTGCAGCACATTGAAAATTGGTATGTCCAAAAGAAGATATGAACTCTTGAACAAAGCCCTTGAAATAATATAAAATATCTATTTCCTTCACAAGGATAGATGCAAATAGGGCTTCATAATAAAGTTCCTCTTATTCCTACTTGAGAAGCATCATTTGGGTACCTACCCAATTGCATGCTTATGATGTTGTAGAAATCCTTGAAACTTTGATCTTATCCCATCAAATTACTCGAAATTCTTACTTTTGGACTTATCTTCATATTAGTTTCCAAGGGGTTAATTGAAAAAGATTGAGTTACTATGATATCTAGCTCTTGGATGCGCCTTCACATCTCTCTGATCACATCCTAAATATTTTGTTGTTGAACCCTTTCTTGGTTTTCTCATCTGTTAAAGTTTTTGTTGAATAATAAGAGAACAAAAGATTTCTTCATAAATAATCTCCATTGTTCCTGGTCTTGATAAAAGGTAGTCTAGCCAAAATTTTAGGAGAGCACTAGTTTGTGCCCTCTGACTAGACTACTGAAGACCTTGTTTTGATTTGATGATATCATCAATGATATCATCAATTCGTAAATACCCTTGATAATGGGCCCTTAAACACCTTCATAAGGAGTGCTTGGCCACATATATCCTCAGTCTTGCCAATGCTAGTCATGGGAGCTCAAGAAGTTGCATGCTCCAAGTAAGTATTTTCCAAATTCTAGTTCATGTTCTTACCTTTCTCTTTGTTCTAGTCCTCTCTAGTCAAGTTTCTGGACATCTAGTCTTGTCCTCTTGTAATCTCACAGTATGATATCTTGTCCAGTTATTTCTTAGATGTACTTCATCTCCCTTGAGGGAGTTCTCATAGTTTTGCTATCTTGGTTTATACATATGGTCGTAGGTCATGGATCTCTTGTATCCTATTTAGTCTAGAATCTCAACCTCAGCCCATGAAATTGGATAACATCAAGTTCAAAAGATTTATACCAAACTAAAGAAAACATATAGAAAGACAATGGGTTATGCTTTTATTATAGAGATCATCATCATATGGTATTGAAATATCCTAAAAAGAAGAAGCAAGTTTGATTCAAGACTTCCACAATCACCATACCATATCAAAAGAATCATCATAGTCAAAAGATTAATACATCCCATTATGAAAATTATGAACTTGATTCTACACCTAGATATACAACAAGACCTTTCTAAATTTGATCATGGATGCCCATCATCATGGTGTTCTAATACCACATACTATGACCTCACAAGGAGCAAAATCTACAAAGATTGAAGTCTTAGAAGATTTTAATGTCACATGGTCATTCTTGCTCCAAATTGTTGTTTGAGGGGAGATAAGGAGGGCTTGACCACATATATCCTCATACTTTCCAATGCTAGTCTTGGGAGTGCAGGGAGTCACTTTCTCCATGTAAGTACTTTCAAATTTTCACTTCATGTTCTTGTCTTTCTATTTATTCTAATCTTCTCTAGTCTAGTTTTCTGGCATCTGGTCTTATCTTGTTGTAACATTGTACTATGAGATATGTCCAGTTATTACTTGTATCTAATTCACCTCTCTCAAGAGAGTTCTTGTAATTATGATATTTTATTTCACATATATGATTTTGAGTTATAGGATCTTATCTATCCCCTCGAGTCTAGTTATCCATACATATCAGCCTTGAGTTGCAAGAATTCTTGTAACAATTATATATTCTTGTATTATTTATCTTTCATATGTGATCTTATAATCAAAAGTATCATTCTCGAGACTTATCCAATCTAGTCAAAGCTCACAATCCAACTCCCCTGACAGAAGATCCCACAAGTAGAGATTGTAGAGACCTCAACTAGTCCTAGTGCAGCAACCCCCTGCTCCAACCAATGTGATCCTAGTGAAATATGCATCTGCTGAAGAAAATCCGAACAGAGCCATAGTCCCAGTCACCCCATTGCTACCAGACAGTGATCCAAGTGACCATAGTTTTGACTCCACACATATTGATAGCCCACAGGCTTACTACATGCAGTCACCCGAGCATAACAAGTCATACTATTATGAGGACCCAAGTGAAAATAGTGGGGAGCCTGAGTATGCTAATGTCTTGTACACAAACCCCAACTCTAGACCTCAACCTAGGCAGGTACGACCCCCATTTCCTAGAGGACCATGCTTCAGATGTCAGGGAGATCACCTTATGCGTGATTGTCCACTGCCTGCCCCTACACAACCCCAATCAGTGACAATTCAGGGTTTCTATCAAGACTGCGGAAAAGAGCATCTCCTACGAGATTGCCCAAAGAACCCCAATAACATGCCTAAAATCACTCCTATCAATGTTGTTGGGTTAGTTGTAGACTCCACAGGGAGTGTGACTTCCACTGCACCTGTGCAAGTGATCACAAGAGCCCAAGCTCTACAGCAAAACCAAGGTGTTGGTCAGGAAAAGAGCCCCGAGGTGAGTGAAACGGAGAGCATAACCAAAAAGAGGACTAGAGCCTGGAAGGATAGCCGTGAAAGAATGAAAAGGCAATGGGAAAAAAAGATGAGCGAACTTGAAGAAAGCTTGAGAGAAACCAAAGCAAAGATAAGTGAACTCGCATCTCAAAACCACTCTCACACCACCCCTCCACCACCTCTCCCTTTACCCGCCAATCCACCTTCTTCCATTCCCCAACCTTTCAATACACCACCCTTAACCGACCCACCACCCAGAGTAGGATCCGTCCTAGCCAATTCCACTCCCGAGGACCTAAACATGATGCTTAGAGCATATCAGGCCAGAATCCAAGAAGGGCCAAACGTAACTGATCATGAAAAGTGTTACCCTAGAGCAGAACTAGAGCTAGAACGAATCAAAATTTGTGCTAAGATGGTGGAATTGGCTCAGACTATGTTTGAAGCCAGTCGCCTCTTTAACATCTCTAGTTTAGCTAAGACGCAGTTATACTTTGATGGACTGCTAGAACGAATAGAGAGGCTAATTGCACAATCAGAAAAGGAACCTGCCTCTCAAAATAAGGGCAAGGCAAGTGAGAACGCGAGCCTACCTCCCCAGGAAGCCTACGTGCCTAACTCTACGGAGCCAGACACATCATCTTCTATGAATCGGTTCACACCAAAATTCCTACGAGAGATTCAAGAAGACAAATGGGCTAAAGAAAGTGAAGTCCCTCCTCCCATTGAACTTGTGGATGATGCACACGAGCAATTCCCACAGGACATCCCATCCATTTATGAGGAGCATGAGAGCATCCACTCTCAAGAGAGATTAGACTTTGAGTCTAATTCTCTACAAGAATACCACATTTCACAGGCCCATGGGAAACCAAATCTACTTGTCTGAGAGCGCCCACAGTCATGATAAGAAATGAAGCTCCTATCGTACCTAGGAATACAGAGGTAGTAAAGAACACCAAAGTGCAGTGCAATCTCACTTTAGAAGAGCTACTCAAAGTTAAGCCAAAAGTGTGGAAACATGTAGCCAAACAAGTGCCAGACATAGCGAAATCGCGCTCCCAAATAGGATCTCATAGAACAGTGCCTGAAATACCATTGGATAAGATAGGAGACATGAGTGAAGGAGAAGAAGGAAATACCTATCTCCCAATTACCCATCAGGGTTACACAACCAAGGCCATTCTGGACTCAGGTGCATGAGTTGCAATTGCCACCACTTCCTTATGGAAACGTTGGGGCAAGCCAGCACTCAGGCCAACAAGAATGAAATTGCAGATGGCTGATGGTCATATTGAAAGGCCATTAGGACTGCTAGAAGGAATAACTCTCACTAAATGTGGTGTCGAGTTCGAGCATACATTTGCTATATGTGATTTTAGCAAAAATCATGCCTATGAAATGATCTTGGGAAGACCATTTATGCGACAGATGCAAGTGGTACAAGACTGGGGAACCAATTCTTTGTACCTGCAACACTTAGGTGTTACGACCAAAGTGAATCTCAAAGATTACTCTCATAGAGATGTCCCTCCTATCCAATGGAATCCTATCCATAGAGCCAAAGATGATACGGAATCTGTGCATTCCATAGGATCAGGATCCTCATGGATGCATGAAGACACCCACCTATGGATGTGCAAAGTGGCAGTAGAAGAGGAGAAAAGAGAAAAGGCCAGAGAAATAGGTGCAACCGAAACACATAGACCCATTCAAGACCCAGCCTATGCACCTATAGTATTTCCTGATGAAGAATTTGAACCCCATGGCTGGGCAGAAATCTTAGCAACAATGGATGTAGCCATCAATGAAGAACAATGGACACCCCACTGTGATGAGGATGGCTATGACATTTCAGTCTTCTCCATAGAGCCAATCATGGGAGAGGCAGTGTTAGAAGAGTGTGAGCCTAGCCCTGATGCATTCGAGGATGCAAGTGACTCCGATCTAGAGTCAATCATCATGGACCCACCTTTTGCATCAAATGAAGAATACTTCTATGAAGTAGAATTCCAGCCCCAGAGGCACGAAGAGCTTACGAATGATGTAAGGCTAGCCACACATGTGACCCCGAAGGAAGAAGGAAAGAAAAGGAAGAAGAAAGAAGTCACACAAGCAGAGGAAGAATCTTTGTTTGAGGTCCCGGAAAATTTCAAGAAGTATGAGATAGATGAAAGGAGAGTCATGATCAGAATGCTTAAACGAGAGGCGCAATCAGGCGAGGCCTATGACAACAAAGAAACCACAAAGAAAATTGTGGTAGCCATGGAAGAAGGAGAAGAGAGATGCACGTACATAGGCCATGACCTGACAGAAGAGGAAGAACAAGAGCTAATAGCCTTGCTAAGAGAATACGGAGATGTATTCGCTTGGAGTTACAAGGATTTGAAGGGGGTTGATCCAGACATATGCTCACACACTATCCCCATGACCTCAGATGCCAAACCCTCTAAGCAAAAGCCATATACATATAATGATAATTATGCTGCCAAGATCAAAGAGGAGATAGATTGACTGGTTGAAGCTGGATTTATCTATGAAATTGAGCACACTGAGTGGGTATCCCCCATTGTAGTGGCACCCAAGAAAAACGGAAAGTTGCGTGTGTGCATTAACTTGAAGAAGGTTAATGCAGCCACAATTCGAGATAACTATCCGCTTCCTATCACAGAGCATCTCTTAGAAAGAGTAGCAGGCAACGAAGTGTACAGCTTCCTCGATGGATTTTCGGGCTACAATCAAGTAGCCATAGCCCCAGAAGATCAGCATAAGACGGCATTTGCCACCAAATGGGGCATATTTGCCTTTAGAGTAATGCCATTTGGGCTTACCAATGCACCAGCTACCTTCCAGAGGCTGATGTGCCATGTGTTTAAAGAGTTCTTAAGGAAAAATTTGGAAGTCTATGTTGATGACCTCTATGCGCATTCCAACATTAGACAGACACATATACCAGAACTCATACAAATGTAGAGAATATCAAGTCTGCCTAAACCCAGAAAAGTGTGTTTTCATGGTTAGGCAAGGAAAGATTCTAGGACACATAGTGTCAAAAAATGGCATATCCACTGATGAAGAGAAAGTGAGAGCCATAGCGGAGCTACCTAGGCCAAAGAACGTCAAGGAAGTACAGGCTTTCATGGGGCATTGTGGTTACTACCGCCGGTTCATCCACATGTATGCTGTCATTGCAAAGCCCATGTACGGACTTCTGACTAACTTTGAGTGGACTGATGAATGTGAGAATTCCTTCCAGGAGCTTAAACAAAGATTATGTTCAGCACCAATCTTGACCACACTAGATTGGAACAAGCCAATCCATGTTCATGTGGATGCCTCCAATTATGCTATTGGATGTGTACTCGCACAACCTATGGGTGAAGGTAATCTGGATCTCCCTATTGCCTATGCCAGTAGACAATTGAATGCTGCTGAACGGAACTATACAACCACCGAACGAGAAGGATTAGGCATGGTGTACGCGGTTAAAAAGTTTAGACATTATTTGCTTCCAAATAAGTTCAAATTTTTTACTGATCACCAAGCTCTACTGTACCTGGTAAACAAGCCATGTAATACAGGCAGATTAGTAAGATGGTTTCTCTTACTGATGGAGTATGACTTTGAGGTTGTGGTAAGGAAAGGGAAGACTCACTTGAGAGCAGACCATCTGTCTAGGCTCACATCTGGAGAAGCCCCACAAGGAGTATCAGATGACTTACCTGATGCTTACTTGTTTAATTTGGAAGTGGTGCCGCAGTGGGCTAAGCCATTAGTGCCAGTATTGACATACGGGCCTAACCATCCAGTAATAACCACACAGGATCGAGAAGTTGTAAAAGCCCAAAGGTATCATACCTTGGCAAGAAGTATGTACAAGCACACAGATTAAGGGATCTTGGCTTGTTGTGTGGAAGAGGATGAGTACGCCAAATGGTTGCAATTAGCACATGTAGGTGCATTAGAGAAACACTACTCAAAGCAACGAACCTTACAGACACTAAGGAGACTCGGAGTGCATTGGCCGACGATGGAAGCTGATGTCCAAAAGTTGTGCAAAGAATGCCCAATCTGTTGCACTAAACCACCTGTGGAACATGCCACACTTTATCAAGTGTCCATAGTGCTAGATTGGAGTGAACCACTAGTATCCTTCTTGAGGACAAAAACATTCCCTCCAGACATGACCCTGGCTAGGAAAAGAAGTCTAGAACAAGAAGCCCTAGATTACTCACTCATTGGTGATAATCTATACAAGCGGGGTAAAGATGATTACCTGAGACTATGTGTTCATGAGAGTGAATATCTAAAGATCTTGGAAACTACTCACCAGGGTGTAGCAGGAGGACACTTTGGTCCAGATAGGGTGATCAAAGCAATTCTATTTGCAGGATTTTGGTGGCCCACCCTTCACATGGATGCACATACCTATGTGAAGAGGTGTGAGATTTGTCAGCGAACCCAGCCTCCTATACGCAAAGATGAGATGCCACTGAAGCCTATGATGGGCGGACGTGCATTCTCTAAGTGGGGAATAGACTTTGTAGGTCCTATTAATCCCCTAGCTAAGGTCTCACATGCTGAGTATATCATCATTGCCACTGACTATCTAACCAAGTGGGTAGAGGTAAAAGCCACAACGAAGAACGATGCTCAGACAACTGCTAAATTCTTGTTTGAGAATGTATTCACAAGATACGGGCTACCTATAGAGTTAGTAAGTGACAGGGGCACTCACTTCTTGAATGAAGTTATTGAAAATCTGCTCCAAGAATTCTTGGTAGTACATAAGAAGTCTGCCCCCTATCACCCTCAAGCCAACGGGCAAGCCGAAAGCACCAATAAGATCCTATGCAATGTCTTGACAAAATTAGTGAACAATAAACGCTCTGATTGGGACAAACAGCTACACCATGCTGTTTGGGCATACCGAGTCGCCTACAAAACGGTACTCCAAGCCACCCCCTTTCAGATGGTATTTGGCCAAAATGCCGTGCTACCGTTGGACTTCTTAATACCTACATTGAAAGTAGCACAAGAGCACGAATGGACGGGTCATGAACTCTCCTCTAGATTACCTTGAACGATTAGGAGAAACTAGACTGAGAGCAGCTGCAGGGATATATGCAGCTAAGAAGAGACAGAAGGCATACTTTGATGCCCATGTGAAGGATAAGGGCTTGAAAGTAGGAGATCTAGTTTTAGTCTACACATTGAAACAACACACAAGGAAGCTAGAAAAGAGAGGCTACGGACCTATGATCATCAATAGGATCTCCACGAGTGGAGCAGTACAACTAGCCACTTTAGAGGGTAATGTTCTCCCAAACTATATTAGCGGATGCAGAGTCAAGTTGTATCAGGAACCCCTCACGGAGGAAATGCTAAGTCGACTCAATACTACTAAGCAACGTAAAGAGGAGGAAAAACGCATTCAAGACGAAGCACAAGCAGAGGCCTTAGAGCGCATCAAACGAATGAAGTTGAGGAGACAAAGGAGGGATCAGCCTATGATTGACACTCAAGAGTCTCCAGGCTATCACATGGCCATGTGCGAGGCTTCTGGTGAACGTACCCATAAGATAGTGGATCGACGACCTTTTGTAACCCTAGAAATAGGACAAAGATACAGCACAACAAGCGTGAGAGCTTTAATTGATTCAGGAGCAGCCACTAGTGCAGTTCGGCTTTCTTATTGCCAGCATCTGCAATTGGAGGTAAAACCCCTAGAGGCATATCTGATAGGATTAGGAGGTGTTGAAACCCCTTGCATGGGAGAGGTGGAACTTCCCCTCTACATACAAGAGGTCCTCATGCCAGCAAAAGTGCTAGTGTGTGAAGACGAGGATCTGACCGAATCTCTTGTCTCGGGCCAAGACTGGATCTATGACCACGCAGTCAACCTCAACCTAAGAAGTGGAATTCTTTAGGCTTGGGTAGGCCAAAGTTTTCTTACGATTGAATTAGAAAATCAAACCCTCAAATCCTTAAAATGGACACCAACTCCTAGTCCCTCCAGGAATCCACATGAAGTTAATAATGCTGTTCCTGTCCCGAGTTCTATGGTGCAGAGGAGTGTCCAGCTTTTTGAAGGTACAGGAGCCAATAGGAAGTTCCCAGTTGATCCAAAGAAGAATCTAAACTAGCAGACCGAACATCATTCGACACGAAGGAGACTGCTGATCAAGAAGCAAGAGCGCCAACCATTGCAATACGGAGCACCTTGTGGGGTGAAGCAGATCGGGATACGCAAAGAGGAGAACACCGCAGCTCCAGAGACAGGCTCTCAAATAAGCATCAGGCGAGCCTCACCATCAAGGAACAAAGTGAAGAAGCCCCCTAGGATAACTCCTAGGCATACCATTTCTATTTGGGTTCCTAAGCGGTCAATGAAGGCCATCCCTAATGCTAGACAGATATGGGTGCCCCAGTCCTGCTTACAAGCCCAAATTACTTCACCTTAAGGCACTAGGATGAAGCAACTTTCACAAGCACTCGTGGCCAACAACTCAGAAAAGATACCTACACCTCTCACTGTCTCCACTCCAATCAACCCTAGGAATGTCTGGAAATGGGTACTGTTAAACAATAATACTTCTATCCAACTTTCGGAAGAGTATTATCGGGTCCTCGGGTTCTTGGGAGTGGTAGGGGTCTGTTAGACAGAGGCCCTGTACTATTTTCCCAATGCTTCACACAGTTATAAATACTCCCTCACGTCTTAGCACAGTGGGTGAGTCTGAATACTGACCACTCTTCGGCACGGTGAGTATTAGGACTGTCAGACTGAATCTGCTATGGAATTGAAGCAGTGGTCCTGCTGTGACTTATAACTACTAGAATACGCACTTTTCAGTAATTGAATACTTCTCAATGTGATGATTCCATGTGCCAGGTAAGTACACCGAATACAGACAACTATAATCGAGATTACGCCAAACTTTTCGTATACTGACTCAAGTCACAAATTCCTACCGCAATTGATAAACCTTCCAATACTACTATCCACATACAGATCTTATCAAATTATCAGTGAACGCAGACTATTGTTTCAAATCTGGTCACTTAACCGAAAAGATATTAAACGTAGATGTTTAACTTTGACCTTACACAGTCTCACGCAGGATGACAAACACACAATCTCACGACAGAAAAGGTCCAGAATCGTATATAACTAATCATCAAATAGACTCACAATACAAGACTACCGAATGGAAATCGGTTCAACCAAGAGATTCGCAAAATAGTTAAATACGAATAGAATGGAACAGAACTCAATGTACTCATCAATATCTCATACATAGTCTTAAAATATGATGCTCGCAATCTCCCAAATTGATTCACTATAACAGACAACAGAATAAATGCGATACTTGCAATTTCCAAATACTTCAGTTCGCGATGTGATTAACCCTACTCGCTACAGTACTCAACAGAACAGAGACTTCTTCCGAAAAAACTACCGATATCAATTAATCTTTTCTTCTCAAGAAGTACTCAATGCTTATGCACTTAGAAAGTACAATTGTGACACAACTGTTGAACTCTTACTCTCTCTTGACGTATCTAACTCTCTATTTCTCTCGAATAAATTCCTGTTAACTATTACTCCAGGACGTTCTCTCTCTTTTTCTGTGTCTCACATATTAATCTCTGCTCGCATCAGTCTAGCGGGGCGGTGAACGTTCTCTCTCTTTCTGTCTTCTACTTTTTATTGCTTTCGTATCCTTCATTTACCGACTCTTGCGTAATTTCCTGCATCTCCGTCATTTCAGCCACAATTCTTGTTTGTCCTTCTTCTGCGGTTGCGGTTGTCTCGCTCCGTCGGCCTTGTAACACTGGCACGCACGGTGGACTCGAACCCGTAAGATCGACCTGAATCTTATCAGAGATATCATTATCTGCAATCGGGGACGTTTGTTTTTTGGGATTACCTGTTCCAGATTTCTGTTGCCGAATTTCTTTCTGTAATTGATTGATTTTTTGTTTTTGTTGCTCCAACTGTTGCTTCTGCTGGTTAATTATAGCTACCAAATCATGGTCATGTTGGGAGATAAGACCTGAGCGTATGTTTTCCATTTTTGGAATTGTAATGGCCAACCATCTGCGACGAAAAAGTTTCCAACTGTTATGTACATGAGTGCTCAGCTTTTGTTTTAATGCTTCGATATCGATTTTTGTCATCAAAGTGGCATCTAGATTAATTCCTTCACCAGTCAAAACTTGTTTTTCTAAATCCTGCAAGACCTGTATTCTGGATCGTAAGACTTCAATTTCGTTCTGTAGAGTGACATTTATTGCCGAAAAATTGGTCATTTCATCATGTATCTGTTTCTGCACCGCTTCCTGGTACTGTTGGAATTCCTTAATAGATTTGGTGATATTAACTAATGTAACTATCAGTTGATTGTGTTCATTCTGTACTTCTCTCAGCAGCTCTGTTTTATCTTTCAGTGCGTTTTGCAATTGTTGATTTGATGTTAACAAAGAATTAAAATGGTTCATATTGGCCAATGCCTGATCTTTTCCCAGTTGTAGCTTCTGTTCTTGTTGTATTAAAAAATCTGAGACTTCCTGTAATTTTTTCTGCATGCTATATACCTGATTTCCGATTCCGGTAATAGAATCATTAGTATTCGACTTCTTCGAATTTACTGGTTGGGGTGACTGCTGTAACTTTCTTTTTGTTATCAATGAAAAAGGTGTTCCAAACATCCTTGCCTGTTCAGTACCGTGTGTGGGGCATACATCCTCAGAGGAGTCTAACAGTGTATCGGGTTCATCTTGTTCATTTGTGTAGTTATGCTCCGAGTTGAGCATACCGTGTTTTTCAACATGTGGTCTTCTAGCTTGTACGAATTGAAAAATAGCAGCTAAATACACTGGTAAACGAGTGTATTTTTGGGACCTGCGTTTGTCCCCAACAAAAAATTGTTTGTGTAAATGATTGTACAACCAGTGAGCCCAGCTCACTTTTCCTCCCTTCTCCGCTTGTACTAGAGGCGAAAAATTTTCTCTAGACATAAGATCAAATCTGACTATAAAGCAAAGCCTTTCTAAGTACCATTTAAATTGTTCACGGCGAGTATATGTGGCATTCTTCATCATAAAATAGCGTCTACGACCTTCGCCCTTACCGAATTCTTTTCGCAGGTCGTTATAAGAACATTTGGGAAAGTTTGCCTCTTCATACAACGGTAATTGAAATACTGACGAAACTAATTGTGGTGAAAATTGTACCTGATTTACAAGGAGACCTTTTGTTTGTCGCATGCTGTGCAACTGATTCTCTGCATCTTCATTATTTGTCCACTGTTCCCAAGGTAACTTAGCAAACTGGAGGAGTCCGATCCTCCGTAACCAGTTCTCATTTCTCCTAGAATGGATGTCAAACTCTATTTTGAATTCTGTGGAAAATAATATGTTGTTATGCTGACCCGGTGATGTTGCCGAAGTTTTTGAGTCATCTTCATCATCCTGTAATGTAGTATCTGTTGTAGTCACAACACAGTTCTGTGCAATTGCGCGCTTCCTGAGTCGCCATCTTAGTATATCCGATTCAGACATAGTTGTAAGGCTCGCCGAAAATAATATGCTAGAAGTTTTGTTAATTAGTATGAGAGCTTGCAGAATACTATACAGAAAGATACTATGCTGGGCATACACATTTTATAAGCACTAGAACTTGAACTGCCATTTGCTCTACTGATTGTATGTCAGTATGATATGACTCTTCCCTTCCTTGATAATATTTGTATCCGAATAAAAATCATTATGCCGCATGTTACATTGTCGATTGGTGCTAGACTGATCAAGACTTGTCATGTGCGAAATCCAAAATTTGATTATCATATTCATACATTATGAATTTGAATTGGCGAATATACTCATTCATCGATGAGACCTTCGAGGTACATACTCCTAGCCGATCTAAATGTTCGAGCTATCCTTTTTTTTAAGGGTTTCTAATAGCTGTTTGAGCGTGTCAGGCTCTAGAAGCTGGGCATCTATTCTAGCAGAGCTAAGTGCGATGGCTTCGGTGAGTACATTCTCGGCCTGGGTCTGCACAAAAGCTTCCTGTAGATAAAAATCATTGGCTAGTGCGGCGTCCTTGGAAGTCTTCATTTCGTCTAGTTTGGTTTTTAGCTCTGCAATATACTCCTTTTGGTTGCATATTTGGTTGTCTTGGCGCTCAAACTGCTGGGTTTAGAAATCCAGAGTTTTCTTCAGTGAATCTCGTTCTTTGCGCGTCCTGTCGATATCCTTGAGGTGTTGTCCTTCCCGTAACAGCTGGCGTTTTAGGATATTGTTTACTTCATTTGCGCATTCTTCAGCTCGCCGTAACTGTTCTTGGATTTGTTCGGTTTCTTTCTGCTGCTCCTGATTCTTCTGGATGGCTTCCTGCAATTGAGTCTTCGTCTCTACGACCAGTTCTTCGAGGGAGGTGTTGATATCTTCATTTTCGTGAAGGGTGACCTTCAGGGCGCGGATTTCTTCATGCGCAGCGTGTAGTAGTCGATCTTTGGCTGTAAGTTGTTCAAGGGCTGCATCTCGTTGTTCTACTAAGGTCTGTTCTGCCGAAAATTTGGCTTGTAGCTCTGCTAACTGCGTCTGGAGCTGATGGTTCTCAATCTTTGTGGCTTCGATTTCTTCCTAGAGGGGGGTGATGTCTGCTTCCAGTATGGCGACCTTGTTTTGATATTCGGCTTTCAGGTTATCCGTGGCTTCCTTAAATTGTATGGGCAGTTGGTGTGATAACTGCATGAGAAACTGACCCATGGATGCTAGTTCTGAAAAAACGGTGGGTGGTGGTGGTTGACGAGGCTGAGAGGAGGTATTGGTGAGTAGGTTTTGGGAGTTTGGCGGAGAGTAGTTAGGGGAGGAAGAGGAGGAAGGTGTAGGTTCAGAATCGAGTCTGCGGGATGGTTCTGGTGGGAGGTCAGGGTTGACAGGTGGGATGGGTAGAGCAGAGTCAATAGTGGTTACCTTTGTAACATTCTGTTGTTCGGCTTCTGTATGATTGATGACCTCAATAAGTTCATCCAATGCTTTTGTGGCCGTTTCTGGTTCGTCCTGTTGATGCTCAGACTCCTTTTCGGTGGATAGTATCTCTATATCTGCTTGATTTTATTGGTCTTGTTGCTCTGTCGAAGTGTCGTTGTGTATTGAAGTGGCGGTGTCGTGGTAAGTTTCTTCTTGCTGATCTTCTCCGGCGTCATGTTTCTTTCCGGCGGATCCTTGGACTTCACTTTCTGAAGAGCTGATTCTGATTCGCTTTGTACGGAAGAGTTGATTGATCTCTTCGTCGTCTTCTTCAGTTTCCTCGAGTGGTTGTGCTGATTCTTCATGCCTAAGTGCTGGGCCTGTGGGTGGGGGTTGGGCAGCTAGAATGGTTGGGAAGAGAAAGGAGATGATGTGGGGAAGGCGAGAGCGCGGAGAGCTGCCTTTCTGAAGTTGTTTCACTATAGCGACGGATTCTTTATGGATTCGTTGGAAGAAATAAGAGGCAAAGTTTACAGGTTCACGGGTGGCTAATTCTAGAGCGGAGTAGAAGGGGCGAGAGATACCGTAGGTTCGTTTTTGCAAGTTGAGGATGGCTACAAGAAACTGTAGGGCGGATCGTTCGGGTTCTGGGCGGCAGAGAATGGCATATTCGTTGGATGAGGAGCGGGGAAAGAGTGCGTTCATGCGAGCGATAGGGATGCTAGGGCCATTTTCGCGTCCTTGTGGGGTGAGGCGGTAGATTGCAGAGAAGGCTTGGAAGGTGATAACGGTCCTATATGGGGGAGAAGGAAAGACCCACTGTCGTTCGGTGACGGGGAATTGGGCGATGGCGTGGATGATTTGTGCGGAGAAGGGATGAGCTTCCACTGAGTGCCAAGGCAACTCAACGAAGTTGGATAATCCTCTACAACGCAGGTATTCGCCGACGTCTGTCGGGATACCATCACGGAAAGCAGTGTAGTTGGCTAGCGCTTCCATGGTGTTTACAAGCACTCTTACAGATAACACAGAAGATAAGAAAATACGTATAGTCTCGAGAACACAATGGTCTTTAGGCGCAACCTAGGGGGGTTAAATAAAGACAACACGGTGAGAAAGGGAAGGGGAATGGGTATCATTGTTCGGTGCGTGAAAGGTACTGTTTGCATGCTGGCGTGTGTGCATGAGTGACCGGTAGGGAAAGGCGGCTAGTAACATAAAGATTCGTACAAAACACTACTAAAAAGGAAGAAAAGAAAAACACAAAAATTTATACAAAACACGGTTCGCCGTTGAATAATTTAATGCGTACTAGTACTGGGATAATACGGCCGCAGCTTCGACCCATTGATTACCTTTGGAAGTGGATCTCCGGTCATCGTAGTCAACCGAAAAGTTGCCGGACCAACTTGTTCTGAAATCTTGAATGGACCGAACCAACGCAACTTGAATTTTCCTGCTGATCTATTGGACTTCGCATTGTAGAAAAGAACAAGCTGTCCCACCGAAAATACTGAGGCCTTTAAATTGCGGTCATGTGTCCTGGCCTGTCTTAGTTGGATTTCTTTCATAGTTAAGAAACTGAGCCATCTGTGCTCATCTAATTCTCTAAGTGTTTCTAACCGAAATACCAATGACTTTTCGGGTAGAAGCTTCTGAGAAATTGCTACTCTTAAACTTGGTATTACAATTTCCATCGAAGCTATTGCTTCTAGTCCATAGGCTAACTTGAATGGTGGCAAGCCGGTGGTTACCTTATATGTAGTGCGATAGGCCCATAAGACTGCAGGTAGCAACTGATCCCATCTTTCCGGTGTTTCTTTAGTCAATTTCTGAAGCATGTTCAGCAAAGATTTGTTGGTACTTTCTGCCAATCCATTTGCACGAGGATAATATGGTGAGCTGAATTTATGACTGATTTGGAACGACTGTGTTAATGCTTTCATCAAATTGTTCATAAAATGGGTGCCCTGATCTGAAACAAGCTCTAGTGGCAATCCAAATCTTGGAAAGACATCTGATAATAGACATTTCGCTACTTCAACTGCTGTAGCCGATCGTAAAGGCCATGCTTCTGCCCACCTGGTTGCGTAGTCTGTGCAAGTCAATATATACCGATTGTTACTGAATACCGCGGGAGGTGTGATTGGACCAATAAAATCTAGACCCCATTTCTGAAATGGTTCTAAAGGAAGTACTGGATGAAGTGGAAAGTAATGGCGTTGTAGTGGTTGTCCAGTTCTTTGACAGTTATCACAAGTTTTGATAAATTCCAATACATCTCTGTACATAGTTGGCCACCAAAGTCCACTTTGCAGAATTTTTCGGTGAGTAAGATCTGCTGCAAAATGTCCTCCTGTTGGACTTGAGTGAGCTAAATTGATGACTGAATTTACTTCGTGTGTAGGAACACACCGGAGTAAGGTTCCTGTATGATCTGCATAATAAAGTTCTCCAGCAACTAACCGGAATCTTCGACTAAAACCTGCAATTTTTCGGCGTGTAGCTGTAGGGACTTCAGAAGGTAGACATCCATCCGACAGGAAGGTCAATAACTGATCATAATACGTAGTTGGTACTGGTTGGTTTGACAATTCCTCAGTAATTGGTTCTGAAGTATAGATGGCTGGCGTTGCATCACTTATACCAACCGGAGGTTCACCTGAATCTAAGCGTGACAAAAAGTCTGCTAAGGCATGTGAACTACCTGGCCGATGAATGACATCATAGTCGAATTCCTGCAATAGTAAAACCCATCGTGCTAGGCGGCCACCTATATGTTGCTGTCGAACCAAGTAAACAAGTGCAGCATGATCGACATGAAATGTAAATTTTCGCCCCAGTAAATAATGTCTGAATTTCTTTACCGAATACACTAGTCCTAAGCATTCCCTCTCAGTTACCGAGTAGTTCTTCTCTACAGGTGCTAATCTTCTGCTAGCATAGTATACTGGTCTAAACCATTTATCTATTTGTTGCATCAGTACACTTCCTATTGCTATATCAGATGCATCAACAAATACGTGAAATGGGTGATCCCAATCTGGTGGCTGTAAAATGGGAACCTGTGTTAATAACTGTTTCAGTCGATCAAATGCTATCTGACATTCCTGAGTCCATTCGAATTGCCTTGGAGTCTTGGAAATTAATTTGTTCAGTGGTATTGCCACATGAGCAAGCCACCGTAAATGCCTTCCATGCCATCTCACTTAACCCATAAATCGCATTACTTCCTTAGGTGTATTAGGCACCGGAGCTTCTAATACTGCTAAAATTTTATCAGGATCGACTTGGATACCCTGTGCCGATATGATGTGACCAAGTAACTTACCACATGAAACCGCGAACACAGATTTGTTTGGGTTTAAACACAATCTATATTCTCTGCATCTCTGAAAGCAACATCGTAAATGTACTAGATGTGCGATCATCTTACCAAAAATTGAAAAATCGTCAAGGTATACTTGCATAAATGAGGTGAGATAAGGAGAAAATATCTCCTGCATACATCTTTGAAATGTGCTTGGCGCATTCCTCAATCCAAACCACATTACTGTACAAGCAAAGACACCCCAATTTGTAATAAATGCAGTTTTTGGTATATCTTCTTCAGCCATTCTTACTTGATTATATCCACTGTATCCATCTAGAAATGAATACATCTCATGACCTGCTACTTTGTCAAGCATAGTATCCAAAAAAGGAATCGGAAAAGGATCCGGTACTGTTGCAGCATTTAATTTCCGATAATCTACGCAAATTCTCAATTGCTTGTTTTTCTTCGGTACAATTACAATCGGTGAAATCCATTCCGCATGTTCTATTGGTACTATGAATCCAACTTTTAATAACCTATCAAGTTCAGCCTTTACCTGTGATGCATAATGTGGATTCATCCGGTAGCTGGTTTGCCTTATCGGTTTCGCTTCTGGTTTTAGCATAACTCTGTGTTGATAAATACGAGGATCCAAGCCCTTCATGTCTTTATAATCCCATGCAAAGACGTCAGTAAATTCTTGAAGTAACTTGATTAAATCTGCTTGAAAGGCTTCAGGTAAGTTTTGCTTTATCTTTACAGGACGAGGGTGATCTTCATCTCCAAGATTATAAGTAATTAACTGGTCTTCTGGAACATAAAATTGTTGATATTTCTCTGTATTAGCTGATGGTTCGAGAAGTTGCTGTAGTTCATTTCCGTGAATCGAAATGGTATCTTCCTCCTTAATTTCTTCGGTAATAGGTATTACTGTACATACTGAAGCATTCCAGGTATCTACCACAGACTGTAGATCAATAGTTCCTAATGTCATTAAATCAACATTATTCTTCAGAAATTCTTCTTCTTCGTCATCAGACAACCCATCTAACATATGGACTGGTTCGGCAAAATATGGTCGAGCATGTAACTCACAGAGTTGTATCGCATCTAACTTTACAATACATTTGCGATTTTTATCTTTGAACGTAAGTTCCTGGACTGACCAGTCTTGAATTACCTTGGCTTGTTTCAACCAAGGACGGCCGAAAAGTAGATTGTAGTCTAGGGTGGATTCCGGCAATTCAAGAACAACAAAAGTCATCTTGAATGTTGTGTCTTGGACAGTTATGGGTATATCTCGGACCAGTCCTACTGGATGAACTCTAGATTGATCCGCCATCCTAACAAAGAATTGAACTGGTTCTATCTTAGTCCATCCTAACTTCTTACAAAGTGACGCAGTGGCAATATTCACGCCAGACCCCCCATCAATTAAAACTTGTGGAATTTGATGTTTATGAAACCATACCGTAATCAGAGGAACTGAGTGATCTACCGTAGAGTCTGGCTCTGGTTGTACTGTTGCGGTAGCCGGAATGCAAGCAGATTTTGTAGTAGACTATTGTTGAAATTGTTGGCGTATTCCTGGTACTAATGCAAGTAATTGCCCGAAAGGCAGTGTGATGGATGCTTTTGACAATATATCCCAAGCTGGTTGCAATTGATTTGCATCTTCCTTAACTGTTGAAGATGAAGCTTGGTCTGAAGATGGTAATTCTACTGTAGATGAGGTACCTGCTTCTGTATTGTCAGCACAAGCTTGTGTCGTATCCGGGGACTGGATAACTGGAGTAGGTTCTGGAAAAACAGGTGGTTCTACGGTAGTCCACTGGCTCGCTTTATGATACATTCTGTGTTGTTCATGTATCCCTGGTTCAAATAATTCTGCTGCTGGTTGCAATTGTTTACCGGAACGAGTTTGAATGGCTGCTGCCTGCGTCTCTACAGGTGTGATCGTTACCACATTGGCCATTGGGTTTTGACGTTCCTTCTTCCTTTGATCATATTCCACTGCATCTCTACAGAATCTTCTAATATGGCCCAATTGTCCACAGAAATGACATCGAGGTGGTGGTAAATTATGATTTTCCTGTGGTGGTCCATTCTGCCAGCACAGTGTATTGTAGTTGTTGTTCCTCTGTCCTCGATAATGTCGATATCCTTGTTGTTGATTCTGTCTCAAATGTGGGGGTACATATTGATTGGATGGCTGCCCTTGTTCCTGAATAATTGCATTAACTGTTGATGCTCCTTGTCTTCTAGCATTGTATGCACAATTCTCAGTGGTATGTCCCACAATGTTACAGATGGCGCAATAGGTCTGATTTAACGCACACTGGGCACTAATATGTCCTGAATTCTTGCAGGTGGTGCAATATACTTGCCTAGTTATATCTTCAGCCACATGTTTGTTTGTTTTAATCCATTCCAAATCCTCTGAAAATCCACCAACTTTGTTTTCCAGCTGAAGGGTCATTGCGATCACTGCATCGAGGGTCATGGCTCCTACACATCTTATAATCATGATTTGCCTAAGTTGAGGAAGTAAGCCATTGATAAACCACTGTGTAATAACATCGTCTGGTAAATTAGCATGAGCCTGGGGTAACTGTCTTAAATGAGTTCTGAAAAGGGTAGCATACTCTTGTACAGTTTGATTTGGTTTCTGTCTGTTGTTCTGTAAATGCTCAAAGATCTCTGCAGGATTCTTTTTCAGCCTGAATCGTTGCAGAAAAGCGTCTCGTACTGCTTCATAAGTACCGAAATGATTAATATCAAATTCAGTAAGCCATCTTGCTGCTTCATTCACAAGTGTAGATTGAAAAACAAATGCTTTGTATGCCGGATCCGGTGGATGATTGAGGACAGCGTAACTGATTTCAAAGGTGCGCACGTGAGCATCTGGATCATCTCCTGGAAATCCACTAAACTTTGTGTATGTTACTCCCGTTGGAGCCAATCTGGGTTGACCTAACTGTCGTTGCGGTTGTTCATTCATCGTAAATGTATTATACACTCCTTCTGTATTTCTGTTTTGAGTTTCTGAACTACCGGAATTTGTTTCACCAAATGGCACGCTTTCCGGTGCAATTAGCTTACTTACTATATTGCGAATTTCTGTTTCAAATAGTCTTCCTTCCTCCTTGATATCTAGAGTAGGAGGACTTGCTTCCAACCGTTGTAGTTGAGCTAAAGATCCAGCCGAAACTGCTGAATCGTCACCGGAAAACTGTGTTTTTCTTACCGAAATTCCACCGGAAGGATTCGAAATTGTGACTGGATATAGTGTAGATTCGCCTGTGTTAATTTCCTTCCCTAAAGTGTTTCTAATCGTATCTGAATCTATTCCGAAAGCTTTTAGACTAGATTCCAACTGCGTCTTGGTAGGTTCCAAAATTGCTGTATTTTCGACAGTCTGCACCGTAGTAATACCAGGCAATTCTAGAGATGTACTACGTTCTACCGTAATTTCACCGGAATCAATGTTATCGTTCGTCACTTTTTCGACAACTGGGTCAGGTCTAATTGCACTAGTACCTCCCAGAGTTGTTCTTAATACCCCTAACTGATGATTCTTGGGATACTTTTCACCTGATCGAGTAATCGGCATGTAGCATTTCCGTACTGATCATATAGTATTACGAACAGAACAGTCTTGCAACAATCTGATTCTGTTGCTACTGTCCTTCCAACAAAATTTAGTTTGAACAAAATACCAGGCACTTCTCAATGCCACATCCCCAGTAGGATCGCCAATGTTAAACGATAATACTTCTATCCAACTTTCGGAAGAGTATTATCGGGTCCTCGGGTTCTTGGGAGTGGTAGGGGTCTGTTAGACAGAGGCCCTGTACTATTTTCCCAATGCTTCACATAGTTATAAATACTCCCTCACGTCTTAGCACAGTGGGTGAGTCTGAATACTGACCACTCTTCGGCACGGTGAGTATTAGGACTGTCAGACTGAATCTACTATGGAATTGAAGCAGTGGTCCTGCTGTGACTTATAACTACTAGAATACGCACTTTTCAGTAATTGAATACTTCTCAATGTGATGATTCCATGTGCCAGGTAAGTACACCGAATACAGACAACTATAATCGAGATTACGCCAAACTTTTCGTATACTGACTCAAGTCACAAATTCCTACCGCAATTGATAAACCTTCCAATACTACTGTCCACATACAGATCTTATCGAATTATCAGTGAACGCAGACTATTGTTTCAAATCTGGTCACTTAACCGAAAAGATATTAAACGTAGATGTTTAACTTTGACCTTACACAGTCTCACGCAGGATGACAAACACACAATCTCACGACAGAAAAGGTCCAGAATCGTATATAACTAATCATCAAATAGACTCACAATACAAGACTACCGAATGGAAATCGGTTCAACCAAGAGATTCGCAAAATAGTTAAATACGAATAGAATGGAACAGAACTCAATGTACTCATCAATATCTCATACATAGTCTTAAAATATGATGCTCGCAATCTCCCAAATTGATTCACTATAACAGACAACAGAATAAATGCGATACTTGCAATTTCCAAATACTTCAGTTCGCGATGTGATTAACCCTACTCGCTACAGTACTCAACAGAACAGAGACTTCTTCCGAAAAAACTACCGATATCAATTAATCTTTTCTTCTCAAGAAGTACTCAATGCTTATGCACTTACAAAGTACAATTGTGACACAACTGTTGAACTCTTACTCTCTCTTGACGTATCTAACTCTCTATTTCTCTCGAATAAATTCCTGTTAACTATTACTCCAGGACGTTCTCTCTCTTTTTCTGTGTCTCACATATTAATCTTTGCTCGCATCAATCTAGCGGGGCGGTGAACGTTCTCTCTCTTTCTGTCTTCTACTTTTTATTGCTTTCGTATCCTTCATTTACCGACTCTTGCGTAATTTCCTGCATCTCCGTCATTTCAGCCACAATTCTTGTTTGTCCTTCTTCTGCGGTTGCGGTTGTCTCGCTCCGTCGGCCTTGTAACAGTACCCAAAAGGTCTCAAATACATCACACTCTCATCCAGAAATCTTCACCTGTCTTTAGTTCTAAGAGCTACGAATCCTCTATCAAAGTTTGGAGAATTAAACCGTGTATCAAACCCCCTGACCAATTTTGTAAATCCGTCCACTCTAACACAGGAGCATTCTGAGCCCATTGCATAACCAAAGTATGCATCTAGGATGACACTGACCTCTAATCACCACTCACACGTATCATAAACACTTCACCACTAACCACTGACCTCCGGGATTCTCATGTTAGTATTGTGAAGGGAACACCATTACATCTTGTTTCCTATGCAACACTAATGTGCCTTTCCTCTTCCAGCAGATAAGCAACCTACTCTCATGGCAGCAGCAGTAGGCACAAGCTCTCAGGCAGGCTCTGGTGCTCAAATCAATTGGGATGCCATGCCGGTGGAGGCCCCACCAACAGCTCGGCCTGAAGAGTTCGTGAACATGCGGAGAATTCCTATTCCAGATCCACCAAATGGCCTAACGGAAAGAGTAAAAGGGCACTCTCATTGGTTCAATGAGACGCCAGGAGACTTGGGAGACGCAGATCATATATGGGAGTCCAAGATGGAGTGTGGAGGAGTATGGTGGACCTCCAGTTCTTTTCAAGAGAATTCGAAACCTTATAGAATGCAGCTCCACTTCAAGATATCTGGCAAAAAGCAGGATTAAAAACTTATTTTAGTGCAGCTCTGCCTAAACCCGATTTCCTCAAGTGCTACTACCTAATTGCCACACTGAAGCCGACAGGTGATAAAGATCATTGTTGGCATACAAAGCAACAGAGGAGTCATGCACAATACGGCAACAAGGCCAAATCATTTTTTTCCCATGGATTATTTACAACTCAAGTGATTTTAATCACTACACAAACATTGTAAATCCCGTTTTTGGTAGAATAGACTTCCATTTTGTGCAAGCCGAGGAGTCCTCGAGCTTGAGGAGTATTAGAACTAGCGACATATCAATTTTCATAATTTTTAGACTCTGTTTGAGCCCTCAAATAGACTCTAGAACCTAATTTTTAACTAGGCTGGACACTAGGTCTGGACAAGACCAAAGCTAGTTAGAAAACTATAAAAAGAGCTAGAGAGCTCATTTTTGGGGTTAGATTGTTTGTGAATTGAGCTTATGTAAGAGACCTTTTGATTAATGCAAAGAACTCCATTGTTCCTCTCCTTGTTCTTGCCTTGTGTGCGCGTGTGTGTGTATGTGTGTGCATGCTTGTGTGCTTCCCACTCACGCACTTGTGCCTTCACTTGCTCATAGTCTTCATACTAGTCCTCACGTCTCCACGGATTGACAATTATGAGGTGAATCTTCTCACGTTGGTACTCACCATTGTGCTAGAGTGACACCAAATTTGGCGCCGTTGCCAGGGAGAGAGCTTCGAGGACGAGCGTGTGATGGTAAGACGTCGAGTTGAGACATTGGAGTTGTAGGTAATATCCTTCTTTCTCTTAATTTTTCTTCATTTTTTCCTTACCTTTGCATCACCATCATCACCATCATCATCTCCACCATCTCCCACCTCATTCTCCATCTCCACAAAAAATTTCAGTTTTTTGGTCATATTACACCCCCACCTCATTTCCCTCATTTCATTGTGAGAGAGAGCGAGAGAGAGCTTGCATGCTATCTGTTTTTGGTGTGTTTTTGAGCTTTTGTTGCAGGAACTTGCTGTACCACCTCCTCCAGCAGTGTGCGCAGGTACGATAGACTCTGCACAGATCCCGGGATGACGACCTCTGTCTGTCGCGATAGACAGAAAAACTTAAAATTTTGTGAATGCATGTTTGGCACGGTAACCTACACCATTAGGGCACTCTAAATCACTAGAAGTTTCTCAAAAATTTGCGTTTTTTCAGTCTATCGCGACAGACACCGTCTATCGCGACAGACACTGTCTATCGCGACAGACACCATCTATCGCGACAGACAGAGACCCACGATAGATCCCGTCTATCGCGACAGACACCGTCTATCGCGACAGACCGAAATTCCACGACAGACAGCGTCTATCGCGACAGACACCATCTATCGCGACAGACAGAAATCCACGATAGACCCCGTCTATCGCGACAGACAGCGTCTATCGCGACAGACACCGTCTATCGCGACAGACACCGTCTATCGCGACAGACCGAAATTCCACGACAGACACCGTCTATCGCGACAGACCGAAAGTCTACGACAGACAGCGTCTATCGCGACAGACACTGTCTATCGCGACAGACACTGTCTATCCCGACAGACCAGTCTATCGCGACAGACACCGTCTATCGTGACAGACCAAAATTCCACGATAGACACCGTCTATCGCGACAGACACCGTCTATCGCGACAGATAGCCCCCACGATAGTTTGTGTCTATCGCGACAGACACCGTCTATCGCGACAGACAGACATTTTCGGCAAAAATTAAGGGGTAAATTTTTGGAAATTTAGGCTAAATTTTGGGCATATTTGCACTCTCAAATACTCATACACTTACAAAGGCCTTAGAAAAATGCATTAAAACCCCTGAAAGGTTCTATTTGTCTAGTTAACCCCCTAAACTCTGAACGGTCATAACTCTTTCATACGAAATCCATTTTTTGAGCTCTAGGGCTTGTCGGAAAGCTCGTGGCATATACTACACGCCCTCAACTGTTTTTTATAAGAATAACGCGTTGATTTTCAGATAGGATATTTGGAAGTTGAGACACAGAGGGGTAGAAACACCAAGGGAGCTCTAGAGGAAATTTCTAGCAACACAAAAGGGGGAACAAGGGTCATTAAAAAAGTGTTTGAAATAAATTGTCTGTCAATTGAAAGGTCAACTTGGAGCTAATCTTGAGACTGATGCAGGTCTATTGAGAAGCAATTGAGAGCGTCCAAGCAAGGGTTTTGCGCAAGCTTGAGAATCAACTTCTCGAGCACTAAAGAGCAAGGTTCAACAAGAAAGGTCGGAATACTCTCAACTCCTCTTCGTCAATTCCTAGCTTAGGCTAAGAACGATTAGAAGTAGGAGTAAATTAGGGCAACGATAGGCAACTATCAAGTTGAAGCATACCTAAACTTTCAAGCTCAAGCTAAGGGCATAATCCTTGTACTGTCGAGAATTTTAAAGGGAAAGAACTTAACGTGGAACGATCAATTGTAAGTGCGAAACAACATTCAAATATTCCTGACGACGTGATATCAGACAAGACCTTAAACATGATAAAATAACTAAAAAGAACCAAGCGACTAATATAAAGTAACCAGCAACGAGGTTGTACTCTGGGCAAAGAACTGTGCTACTTAGATAGGCATATGAACCTTAGATCAGGACGACATCTAGTAAGGGAGAGATAAAGCCTCAGATCTTCAGAGGCTAGTGTTAACCACACTGCTAGGTCTTGGGCCCAGCAGTTGAGTCACCACTCGTACTACCCTAGCTCTGAGACCAGTGAGTCAGAGATGTCTCAAGGCATGGACAGACCTACAGGAAGTTCAGGAGTGCCTTACTTGCACAGGGTAGAAGGCCCTTACAAAACACAGTTGGAATACCTTAGGACCAACCGATTAGGTGCTAGCATCTATGAGGACGGCCTAGGAAGATCCGTGGTCCAGATTAAAAACCCTGACCAATCCATAGGACTAGAGCACCCAGCTGTCAAGTTTGAAAACGGTGCATACCTGGACAAAGAAGGAACCATATACGTAGTCACCAGTCACCCAGATAGGACAGATGAATTTGGAAATGTAATCTCAGAAGCGGACTTAGGTGACTTGGAACAAGGAAACATGGGAGTAGAACCTAGAACACCCCGAGGCAAATCTGTTCTCACTAGGATTATCACACCTGAGTGGGTTCCCCAAGACAACAAGAGCATAGAGTTGCTCCTCAATCGAGAAACTGACGAAGCCTTCTGGAGGTATAAATCTAATCAGCCAACTGATATAGAAACTATCATGATCTATGAGTTTAAGGATCCGGATAGCCCAGGTAGAGTGACCTACTTAGATCACACTTCGGAAAGGATCTTTGTGGTGACAGAAAATGATAGGCATGCTTACACTTGGAAGGGTGAATTCATTTTACCTCAACCAAGATCGAATGTATCCTACGGTCACCCTGGAGCTGGAACATCCCAAGCTCATGGAATGCAAAGAGACAGAAGTAGAGATAGACCAGAAGTAAGCTTTGCCAATCCAGTGGGCAGAGAAAGAATGAGGACGGAGACGAATAGGGTAGAACCTAAGGTGCTTAGAGCTCATAGGAACCAAAGAAATGTGGATGGATTCCCTCTGCCGAGACCTAGAGAGCACGCAAGAACTCTGAGACCGACTCAGCTAGTTAAGTCCATGAAGAATTACTTTGATGGCACAGGAGATCCCTATGATCATGTGGCGGAGTTCAAGCAAGTCTTGAGAGCTGAACAAGTGGAGGGTCTATTCACGCAGTACAATGCCTTCGGTCTAACCCTTAGGAACACAGCACTTACATGGTTTCAGCCATTGGATGAGCGCCAGTTCAGGAGGACAGACCAACTCCTAGAAGCATTTATTATTGAATTCTCCAAGAGTGGCATAAGACACAATACCTCCTCACTGATTCACAGCTTCAAGCAAACCCCTCAAGAGACTGTGAGACTTGCAGGAAGAAGATTTAGGCAATACCTTGAAAGATGTCCTGTTTCGGAGCTACCCACATCTGCCAAACAAGTAGCCTTATTCCTTGATGGATTGCTGAGTACGAAATTGAGATCCTATGTGTATTTGAAAGACCCTAGGACTATAGAAGAGTGTGTACGCACGTGCATTGACATTGAAGATAACCTAGGGGAAGAACTAGAGCTTTCCAAAATCTACAAAGATTCAGATAGTGCATTTAGTCACTCTTCCACGCAATCCACATCAATTGAGGAACTCGCAGAGAAAGTAGCTCAGAAATTAGGGGTAACTAATAAACAAATCCCAAGGTTTGCCCCTGTGAAAAGGTGCTACACTTGTGGTGGTGACCACATGGCGAATGTCTACCCCATTATGGCTCAGCCCCAAGTAAATCCTAGTAGCCAGTACTGCACCATAGAACGGAGATACACCAATCACACCGCACAAGATTGCCCATACAACAAGCAGGCAGTTAGGCAACCCCACCCTCAGCCATACCCTCAGCAGGGAAGATACTAGAACTCGTACCCTCCACAACCATATGGCAGGCCACAACAAAATTTCCAACCACAATATCAAAACCAACAAAGGCCTCAGCCGATGCTAGCACAACAACCCCCAGCCCCAGCTAATGTGATTCCGGTAAAGTATACTGCTGCAGAAGAGAACCTGAATAGAGCTATAGTCCCTGTAACATCCTTGCTTTCTGAAAGTGACCCGAGTGACCATAGCTTTGATTCTACACATGTTGATAGCCCCCAGGCCTACTACATGCAGTCTCCTGAGCATGGTGAGTCCTATTATAGCGAAGAGATAAACGAACCTAGTTGGGAATCAGATTACACGAACGTCATGTATGCAAACCCCAATCCTAGGCCTCAATCGAGGCAAGTAAGACCTCCATTCCCAAGAGGACCGTGCTACAGATGCCAAGGAGATCACCTCATTCGTGATTGCCCCTTACCTCCACTTACACAAAACCAGTCAGTGACGATCCAAGGCTTTTGCCAAGATTGTGGAAAAGAGCATCTCTTACGAGATTGCCCAAAGAACCCCAATAATATGCCAAAAATCACGCCTATCAATGTTATTGAGTTAGTGGTAGATTCCAGCAGAAGTGTTACTTCCACTGCACTCGTACAGGTAGTCACGAGAGCTCAAGCGGTGAAGCAAAACCAAGGGGTAGGCAAGGAAAAGAGCCCAGACGCTAGCGATACTGAGAGCCAAAATAAAAAGAGAACAAGAGCTTGGAGAGATAGCCGCGAACGCATGAAAAGGCAATGGGCAAAGAAGATGAGTGAACTTGAGGAAAGTCTACGAGAAACCAAGGCTAAAATCATAGAGATCACATCTCAACCGCACTTTCACACATTTCCACCGCTACCATCCCCATCACCCTCCATCCCTCCACCCTCTAAGACACCCCACGTAACCCACCCACCACCCCAAACAGGATCAGTATTAGCTGATCCCACTCCTGAAGACATAGACATGATGCTTAAAGCATATCAGGCCAGAATCCAAGAAGGGCCAAACGTCACGGATCATGACAAGTGCTATCCCAGAGCTGACCTGGAGATAGAAAGAACCAAGCTGTGCGCGAAAATGGTCGCATTGGCTCAGACTATGTTTGAAGCCAGTCGCCTTTTCAATTACTTGGGCTCAGCCAAGACGCAATTACACTTGGATGGATTCCTAGAGAAGTTAGAGGGAATAATTGCAAGATCTGCCAAGGAAGAAAAAAATCAAGAAAAAGATAAAGCAAGCAAAAACATGAACCATCCCCCATCGGAAGTTTATGTGGCCAATTCCACTAAACCAGACAACTTCCCCTCCTTAGAAAGAATAGAGAGGCTAATTGCACAATCAGAAAAGGAACCTGCCCCTCAAAGAAAGGAAAGGGCGAGAGAACAGATAAGCAAGCCTCTTCAGGAAGCCCATGTGCCTCCTCAAGAAGCTTATCTTCCCCCCCAAAAGGCATATGAGCCTCCCTCGAAAGCTTGCGTACCTCCACAGGTTGCCTACATTCCTTCTCAGGGAGCGTATGAGCCTGTTCGGAAAAGTAATAGAATAAGTAACCCTCCCCAGGAAGCTTGTGCTCCAGCCATCTATGAGAACGAGGAGAGAGCCAACGATAGAATAAGCCCTCCTTCCCAGGTTGCTTATGCGCCTAATTCTACGGAGCCAGACACTTCTTCTATGAATCGGTTTGCACCAGACTTCCTACGAGAGATTCAAGAAGACAAATGGGATAACGAAAGTGAAGTCGCCCCTCCCTTTGAACTTGTGGATGATGCACACGACCAATTCCCACAAGACATCCCATCTATTTACGGGGAGCATGAGAGTACTCAATCTCACGAGAGATTGGACTTTGAATCTAATTCCATACAAGAGTTACCCCACTTCACAGGACCATGGGAAGCAAAGTCCACCTGTATGAGAGCACCTACAGTCATGGTAAGAAACGAAGATTCAGTCATACCTAGGAACACAGAGGTAGTGAAGAACACTAACGTGCAGTGTAATCTCAAGTTAGAAGAACTACTCAAGGTTAGACCTGAATTATGGAAACATGTAGCCAAACAAGTACCAGAGATAGCAAAACCTCGTTCCCAGGTAGGATCCCATAGGACAGTGCCAGAAATTCCCTTGGATAAGATAGGAGATATGTGTGAAGGTGAAGAAGGGAACACCTATCTTCCCATCACCTACCAGGAGTACACCACCAAGGCAATTTTGGACTCAGGTGCAAGAGTTGCAATTGCCACTACTTCCCTATGGAAGCGTTGGGGCAAGCCGGCACTCAGGCCAACGAGAATGAAATTGCAGATGGCCGATGGTCACATAGAGAGACCCCTAGGATTGCTAGAAGGAATAACTCTCACCACTTGCGGTGTCGAGTTTGAGCATACATTTGCCATATGTGACTTCAGCAAAAATCATGCCTATGAGATGATTTTGGGAAGACCATTTATGCGACAGTTGCAAGTGGTACAGGATTGGGGAACCAACTCCTTGTATTTGCAACACTTGGGTGTTACGACCAAAGTCAATCTCAAGGATTATTCTCATAGAGATGTCCCTCCTATCCAATGGAATCCCATCCATAGAGCCAAAGATGATACAGAATCGGTGCATTCCATAGGGTCTGGATCCTCATGGATGCATGAAGACACTCACTTATGGATGTGCAAGGTAGCAGTAGAAGAAGAGAAGAGAGAGAAAGCCAGAGAGGTAGGTGCGAAAGAAACCCATAGATCAATCCAAGACCCAGCCTATGCACCTGTAGTTTTTCCAGACGAAGAATTTGAACCTCACGGTTGGGCAGAAATTTTAGCAACAATGGACGTAGCCATCAATGAAGAACAATGGACACCTCACTGTGATGAGGATGGCTATGACATTTCAGTCTTCTCCATAGAGCCAATCATGGGAGAGGCAGTTCTAGAAGAATGCGAACCTAGCCCTAATGCATTTGAGGATGCAAGTGACTCCGATCTAGAGTCAATCATTATGGACCCACCATTTGCATCAGATGAAGAATACTTCCATGAAGTAGAATTTCAACCCCAGAGGCATGGAGAGGTGACAAATGATGTAAGATTAGCAACACATGTGACCCCGAAGGAAGAAGGAAAGAAACGAAAAAAGAGAGAAGCCTTACCAGAAGAGGAAGAATCTTTGTTTGAGGTCCCAGAAAATTTTAAGAAGTATGAGATAGATGACAGGAGAGTCATGATAAGAATGCCTAAACGAGAGGCACAATCAGGAGAGGCCTATGATAACAAAGAAACCACCAAGAAAATAGTAGTGGCCCTAGAAGAAGGAGAGGAGAGATGCACGTACATAGGCCATGACCTAACAGAGGAAGAAGAGCATGCGTTGATAGCCTTGCTAAGAGAATACAGAGATGTATTTGCTTGGAGTTACAAGGATTTGAAAGGTGTTGACCCCGATATATGCTCACACACTATCCCCATGACCTCAGATGCTAAACCCTCTAAGCAAAAGCCCTATACTTATAACGATAATTACGCTGCTAAGATCAAAGAAGAGATAGATAGATTGGTTGAAGCTGGATTTATCTATGAAATTGAGCACACTGAATGGGTATCCCCCATCGTAGTGGTGCCCAAGAAGAATGGCAAGCTACGTGTGTGCATTAACTTGAAAAAGGTTAATGCAGCCACAATTCGAGATAACTATCCGCTTCCCATCACAGAACATCTCTTAGAAAGAGTGGCAGGCAAGGAAGTGTACAGCTTCCTTGATGGATTTTCGGGCTACAATCAAGTAGCCATAGCTCCAAAGGATCAGCATAAGACAACCTTTGCCACAGAATGGGGCATTTTTGCTTTTAGAGTAATGCCATTTGGGCTTACCAATGCACCAGCTACCTTCCAGAGGCTGATGTGCCATGTGTTTAAGGAGTTCTTGAGGAAGAGTTTAGAAGTCTACGTTGATGATCTTTGTGCTCATTCCAACATTAGACAAACCCATATCCCTGAACTCAGACAAATCTTTGACAAATGTAGAGAATATCAAGTCTGCCTGAACCCAGAAAAGTGTGTTTTTATGGCCACGCAAGGCAAGATTCTAGGACACATTGTTTTGTTTTGGACTCCAAGTTGTCCTCTCCAATCATGAAGTAACAAAGAATCAACAAATCATCTTTATTTTGTCAATCCTAGGAATATCCATAAGACCACAGCCCCTTCAAGATAATAGATTCAAGGAAATAAGAGATTAATGGCTGGATTGCTGAGAAAAATTGAAGATGAAGAGAAAATCTAGGGTTTACCATATCTAAGGCAAATCTCCATCATTTTCTATGATCTTTGTGTCAAAACCATGCTATTTTATCAGTAGGAATACAAATATGAACTCAAAATTGAAAAATATCACCTGTATCACAGAGACGAGACAATCGCGATTCTGTACATTCAGACGATTTTCACAATTTTGGAACTTTCTTCAATCCTTTTCCACTCATTACATCAGTAAACCTCTTCCTTCATACAACTCACTCAGTAATACACAAATGTAACTCACAAATCTCCATGATTAAGCAAGAAACAAGCTCTCACATCAAAGAAAATACACTCAACAGGAGAAAACATGATTTTTGTAGAAACTCTCTCTTCTCTATTGATAGCATGAGCAAATGACTAACCAACCTCTCCAAATTAGAGAAAATTGACTTATATACATTTTCAAGTGTCCCTTTTCACACTTGAAATTAGGTCTTTTTCTCTAATTTTCTAAAAATATGCTATCTAAGAGTTTCTAAAAATTCTACAAAAATTACATGAGGTCCTTGACTACATAAGGAAGAATCTTCCTTATTTTCACAACCATTGCATAAATATTTTACAAGTTTTTTTTGGCTTTTTACTAATTTTCTACATCAAAAATGCTTTCCAAAAATACACCTTCCAACATTCTTCCCCTCCTAGAGCTTTTGGCTCCTGACAAAAGACTTCCTTATGTGAGCTCAGCTTATTTCTTCTTCCTTTGATACACTTGTGACACCAAATCATGGCTCTTCCTTTCTGTGACATTCAAGTTATTGACCATTTCAAACAAGGCTTTCCTCCATTGTACTGCAGCTTCAGGCTTATCTATGACATCCTTCTTCAAGTATTCTGTGTAAGCAGCTTCATAGGCAGTAAGTCTTGCTTTTGTAACAACAGATAAGTTTCCAAAAATTTCTGACTCCCTTTCAAAGAATCCATAATCAAAAGCATCTTCAAATATTTGCAAAAAATGACTGCCCAAAAATATTATTCTACTGTAGTAGGCCATCAAACAAATCCTGTCTGGTGTCTCACTTAGATCAAACAATAGAGCATCTGTTGGCGAATTAAAACCTATGTAGTTCAAAATTCTGACATCTGTATCAGTGTAGGTTTCTATACAGGCTAGAATTAACCTCATTATTCTGACAAGTAGTATACAAGCAGGGTCATTGACATCTTTATAATTTGATATGACAGACTCAACAGTATTCACCATGTAACTTTTAGTAGGCCAAGTTTCTGCCTTTGGACCTGCTATTTTTGGAAAGTTCAGCCATTTTGCTAGAATCTGCCCTGTTTTTCTTCTTTCCCAAAAAACAATCCACTCCCTTCTTCTGGCCACAGGGCAATAAGCTGGGTTAATCTTTAAGTGTAAAGGTGCCTCTTTCCAGATTCTCCTACACTCTTTATTAGCATCCAACCATTTATTCCTCCATTTTGGGTTTGCTCTTTCAAATAATTCCTTTGTAACATTAATATCCTCTTCATATTCAAAATATTGATTTGGAGATAATCCCACTCTGGCTAACTGATAATTTTTTATGCTTTCCAATACCATACAAAAAGGAATTCCTAATCCATCTGCAGCCCAATGGTGCTGATCTGGATTGATGCCTTTATTTAAAGCAAATGTGACAATCTGGTTCTCATAATCATCATGCATTTTTCTCATAAACTCCATTCTTGATTCTCTGCTAGTCAGCAACTTCTGAACAAATTCCTCAGTGTACTCTTCCTCAGATCTTTTGGCTACTGCTTCATAGTTTTCCTGTTCTCTATCAACATCTCCTGTTTCATACTCTCTTGTATTTGTATCTTCTGCATGTACCTGATTCTGAACCTCTTCCTGAGCTTCTGATTTCTCCAGTTGTTTCTGTAAGTCTTCTAAGGTCATCATTAAACTTTTATTCTGAGTTATCAAATCTTCTCTTTCTTTCATCCAGTCCATTCTTTCTCTTTCCAACTTGTCCTGCCAATCCTTCCTTTCTTGCTCCATATTCAAAAACAACTTGTTATACCCTCTCATAGCTGTAGCAGCATGTGTACTTGCCTGCTTTTCTAGTTCTTTGGCTTCCTTCAATTCTTCTTGGAGTTTCTGAATTTCTTTATGCATTTCATCTTTTTCTTTCTCTGTCAATTGGGCAGGTTTACTTTCATCTTTTACTAGACCTTCTTCTAGCAGCAACTTATTAATATCTTCATGGGCCCTAGTCAAAATTTGATATGAGGTTTGTAGTGTCCTGTATCTTCCTCCTATGGTTTTTAGTTCCATTTCCATCTTGGCATTCTGTTCTGATAACTTCACACTCTTATCCTCCAAATATTGTATTTTGTTCTGCTTCTGAACTTCAATTTCTTCCAAAGCAATTATTCTATTGACATACTCTTCATTTTTCTTCTGAATTGACCTCAGTTGTTCTGACATCTGCTCCTTTTCCTTTCTGTGTTCTTTGATAATCATACTCCCTTTCTCAAATTCAGATTCAGCCACCATGCCTGATATGATCATATTCCTGCTAGATGGTATGAACTGTTCAATATTATTCATGATTATTTGACAGGCTGACCTTATATTCTTGGGTATCCTTTCCAAACCAACTTCCATTTCTGCTTGTCTAATTTCAATTTGCTTATCTCTTTTACCTTCCTCATCTTCCTCTGCTTTTGTTTCATCCTCTATATCCTTTGTATCTTGTTCTTCATTACTAGAAGCATCATTCTCTCTTTCTTGATTAATATCATCTTCTTCAAGCTCCAATACTCTGTCCTTTGCACTTTTCTGATCTGAGAGGTTTGAAATTCTATTTTCTTCCAATGAATTCCTTCCTTCTTGACCTTGCATTTCTTCTCCCTGTACCAATTTTTCTTGAACTACTATTGATTCAATATCTTCCACATGGATAACCTGATCATCATTTTTCTGCATTTCCTGTCTTCCCGTTTCTTGAGCTGTATCTGATACATTTGCATGAAAAGCTTTTATTTGATCATCACTTCCCTGATTTGTATATTCATGATCTTGCTCATCCATATTCATAAAATCTATTCCTTCTTCCTGTTCCTGCTCACCATTGTATGTAGATTCCTCATTATTGTTTATCTCCTGCAGTACATCTTTTATACTTTGAATAATTCCTTCTTCTATCACCTGTCCTAAGACCCCTTGAGCACTCTTTTCTGGTTCTATCCTCTTGATTTCCTGTTCTTTAGGTGCATCCTTCTGCTGAATATCTGAACTGCTGAATACCTTCTTTGCTAGTTCCTCTAAACTTGCATTCATTTTGAAATATGTCTGTGAAGGTTTGGTCCATATTGACTTTATACCAACATTCACTATTCCAAAGCTATCTTCATCTCTCCTTTGGTTTTCCCCTTCTGTCATCTTTTTCTTTCCTTTTAACAATCTTCTTTCTTCTTCAGCACTCATCTGTTGGACAGTTTCTTCATGAGTCTGCCTTTCTTGAGACTTCTTATTTGTATCCTCAGGTGTCTTCATTTTTTCTACAGTCTGTATAGCTACATTAGGAGTGTTGGGTATTGACAAGTTTAAACTTTTCAACAAAAAACTCTCAATGTCACTATCTGACTCGGATGAGAATCGTGAGGATCCTCCTACTTCTTGCTCTGTAGACTTTGATACTTCCTTCACTGTGGTAGACTTCTGAGTTGCTTCCATGACTGTTGCTTCTGTGTCTTTAACTGTTGTAGCTTCAGCTACTGCTTTCTCTTTTCCCTTCTTGACTAGTTTCTTCTGTTGGACTTGCTTTTTTGGCACTTTCTTTTTTACCACAACAGTAGTCCTGGCCTCTGGAGGTCCTTGCAACTCTTTGAAGTATGCCAGCAACTCTACTTCTTTTCTCACAAATATTTCTTCGGTCTCTGCTGCCATCATTTCCTCATGTAAAACTTCATAATGCTCCACCTCCTCCTGTATCCAATCTGTAGCCTTGCAGGAATAGTCTTCCAGCATTTTCTGATATTGGGCTTCGTACATTGCTCTTTTATTGTTTTCCTGAGTTAAATAAGTAAATAATTGCTCTTTGCTGGTCTGTGGGGGGTGAGGTTCACTAGAGGATTGTACTCCTTTTTGGGCTGCCAAATGTTCTTCTTTTGTTGCTTCAATCTGCTCCATTTCTATTTTTCTTGGATCCACTTTCCTCTTCTTAACAGGCACTACTTCTTCAGAGATAATTTTCCTCTTCATCCCAGCTCCCCTCATACTGGTTTGTCCCACTGTGTCTTTAGCGTGCATCCTTTTGGGAGGACTTTTTACTCCTGACATCAAATTTCTAAAGTATTGTGCCTCTGGAGCTAATTTCAAATGTTCTTCCATACCCAAGATATGATAAATAATTCTTGTCAAAAACTGGGCTCCATTCATAAATTTCTTCTGCTCCCAATGTTTGGCTGCTTCCTTTAACTGTTCATGGATGTATGGTGAGACATCCATAACTCCAAATGGTTTGGTTTTGTCTTTATTGTTGAACATCAACAGAGTTACTGATTTGTGAGGCATGGTGTATCTAGGCAGCTTGGGAAAACAAAAATATTGCAAAAACATTCTGATTGCATATTCTTCGTTCTCTTTTCCTTTAAAATCCGTGAACTTTACATATCTTGTATAAGTATCCTTATTCTTTTTTACAAAGCTTTGATCCAGTTTGGTGCCCATTGGATAAAATTGTAAAGCGGCTCTAATATGTTCTGCCTTAATGGTAATACGCACCTCCTGCTCATCTTTGTTCTTCACTTTGCACCTGAAATAAGCATCATTCTTTGTTCCAACTTCTTCCAAACTACTCATTACCTGTGCTACCCTTTCAAAGTCAATGAAGAAGATTGGTTCCTCCAACAGTTTATGCAATCCCACAGCTTTCCATCTTTTTACGTTGACAGTAGTTCTTTGAAACCTATAAAACTCCTGGCACAACATTGTATATTTATAACCTCCCACTGCTATTGTGAAGATGTGCTGACCTATTACTCCCAGAATTTCCTTCAGTTCTTTTACTGCTCCTTCTGCTTCTGGAATTTCTGTATCTTCATCTGATTCCAGGTCCACCTACTCCACTGTGGTCTCACTGTCCAAGAACCAATGTCCTCTTGACAAGGTTACTGAGTCAGCTTTGAAGTCATGAATGGTCAATTCTTTTGTATTCACCATCCTGTGTTTATATATAAAAGAAAAGAAAAACACTCCACCCACATGAGTCACAAGAATTCACAAGAAAAATACTGTCTCATTCTGGTATGTCACTGATATAAACAAATGAAAGAGACAAGTTCCAAACAATTTTTTCTTTTTCCAAAAGACTCAATTTTTAAGTGAGCAATACAGGTGTAGCAAGATATCTAATGTGCTCTCTTCAATTGTCAATTCCTTACTCAAAAAAGAAAACAATTCTTAAATAGAAAGAAGATGATGGAAAAGATGATTAATGTAAAGACTTCAAAAAATAGAAATAAAAAAGATGGTCACAAAATTTTGAACAAAATAATACAGATTTTCCCTGATAAGTTATTTTCTCCCTCCCTATATCTTGCTTTTGTGCTTTTAATTTTAGGTAGAAATTAAAATACATTTTTCATTTTTTATTTTTTATTTTTTTATTTTTATTTTAATAATAATAATGACATTTTTTCTGCTTTCCTTCCCCTCCTAATTCCCTTTTAAGGAAAAAGAATTTAGAAGAACATGTTGCTTTTGTCATTCCTTCTCCCTCCTTTTCTTTTTTCTTTCTCTCTCCTTTTTTTTTTTTTTTTTAATAGTATTTTGTTCCACAGCTCCGAAAATAGGTTAAGTGTGGATGATCTCTGTTCCATTGACTCAATTCTGATTTTTTTATCCAACAATGTTTCACTCTCAATGTCTTTGTATCATACAAGTATCCATGTTTTATAGACAAACTTCTTGTAGCCTCTTTTGGTTTCCATACCCATTTTATTCCCTCTTCCTGTTTTGGTGGATAATATCTGTGCGTGCCCTTTTTCCATGTGTTTGTAGATATGTTTTGTTGATGTGTCCATAACTGTCTTCTTATTTTTGTCTCACCAGTTGTTTTTACTCCCGAGATCTCTTGTGTGGTTTGATTGTATGAAGCTTGAGCACTTGGTATTGGTAATATGTTCCTGTCCTTTATTGAGAAAGTGAATCCTTCCATATCTGGGTCAAGAACATCTAGAGAAACCTCCTGTCCTTCATTACTCAGAAAAAACATTAAAAACTTTTTGTCATTTATGGTCAAATTAAGCTTCATTTTCTCAAAGTTCAAAACAACTTTACCTTGTTTGAGCCAAGGTTGTCCCAAAATCAACTTTTCAGTCATGAATTGGTCTGGCCACTCTTCACAATCTATATCCATATATTCATCATTAAATCTAACTTTAATAGAAAGTGAAGATATGCTCTGAATCATTTTCCCTCCCAGGGTTTTGATCAGAATTCTGCTTTCAGCCCTCTTAAAGTTAAACTTATTGACCAAGGCTGAGCTAATTAGATTCACTTGAGCTCCTGAATCTACTAAAACCCTAATATTTTTATTCTAATAATTCATCAATATCATAGGCAAATGTTCTCTTTGCTTTAGAGTGTTTTCATATAAACACACTTCTTTCAATTTCCTTATTCTCTCCTTGGCTTCTTGTTGAGCCTCTTTTCTGATGTTCTTCTCTTCTTTTTTTCTATTTTGGGCCTTTTGCAGTCTTCTCCATTCATCGGAAGTTAATGGACAATCATACCTCTTAACTCTGCATCCACTTATGAAATTTGGCATGATTTCTCCATCAATATTAGCTAATTGAATGGCTCCACTTTTACTTATCTGATGTATAATGTATGGCCCATGACCTTTTTTCTGAAATTTTCTCTGATGTTCCTTAACTGTGTAAGCCAAGACCAGGTCCCCTTCTTGTAGATCTTTGTCTTTTATGTGAACATCATGATAAGCTTTTTGTCTTTTCTTGTCTGTGTATATACTCATCACTGCTTGGAGTCTAGAAGCTCCCAGTTTTTCCAAATCTAAGACTCTCTCAGATAATTCATGTCCTGTCCAATTATATTGATTACCCACTTTTAATGTTGGAATAAGAAATTCCATGGGTAAAACTGCATTTTGGCCATATACTAAATTAAATGGGGTAGTTCCTATTGCAGTTTTGTATGCCACTCTGTAAGCCCAGAGAACATGATTAAGTTGAGAATCCCAGTCATTTCTATTTGTGTTGACTAGTTTGGACAATACTGCACAAAGTACTTTATTAGTACTTTCTGCTAAGCCATTAGCTTGTGGGTGATATGGGGCTGATTTTCTATGACTGATCAAAAAGTGGTTGGTCATGTTTTCTATGATCTGATTTAAAAAATGAGTTCCCCTATCACTTACCAGTTCAATTGGTAGTCCAAATCTAGTGATAATGTTTCCATACAAAAATCTGGCAGTGGTGTGAGCATCATTTCTTTTAGTAGCTTTGGCCTCAGCCCATTTTGTCAAATAATCTGTAGCTACTATTATGTATTCTGCATGGGTTTGTCTGGCTGGAGGATGTATTGGTCCAATAAAATCCAATCCCCATTTGCTAAAAGCTCTGGCTGAAATTAAAGGAATTAATGGCATATTATCTCTTTTGTTTGGTTGGGTCACCCTTTGACAGACATCACATCTTTTTACATAAATCCTTGCATCAGCAAATAGGGTTGGCCACCAAAAGCCAGAGTACAATATGAGCTTGGCTGTTCTATCACTTGAAAAGTGTCCCCTTGCCACTCCTGAGTGTGCCATTTCCAACATTTCTAAATACTTTCCTTCAGGAACACAAATTCTCAGATATCCATCCATTCCTCTCTTATATAGTTGTTCTCCTATGAGTTGATATTCTTCCGAGATCACTTGTAAGTTTCTTGAGTCAGCACCAGCTATTACCTGTTTCCCTTTCTTCTTTCTCTTCAATTCCTCTACAATATGTTCACTCCATTCAGGGTTTTTTTTAAACCAATATAAAGTTATCAAATCTGATTCCTCCAATGTTTGACATTTTTTACAATTATCAACATATCTCTCCACATCTTGAATCTTGTTTGGCCAATGTACTCCCATCCTATTAAGGTTGCTTAAAGTGACTATCTTGGAAGCATGAGTACATGGGTTCCAGTAGTGAGCTCTTCTTACATATTCATATTGCTCCTCCTCTGGAGTACAAAATTCCAGTATACCTGACTGATTGAGGTGATACAAGTGTCCAGCTAACAACATGAAATTTCTGCTTTGTAACACCAGATGTGTGTTATTCCTTAATGTGCTACACGGTCCCATGGTTAGCAAAGGAATTAATGACATAGACCATTCAGGAACACTTTCCACCTTGAATAAGTATGTATCTGGCAAATCATCATCTATAGGTGAACTAGGTTCTTTTGACTGGATTCTTGACAAATGATCTGCTCTCAAGTGTGTTTTCCCTTGTCTAACCACCACCTCAAATTCAAATTCCATTAGTAAAAGAAACCATCTTACTATTCTTCCTGTATGACATGGTTTATTTACTAAATAGAGTAGAGCTTGATGATCCACAAAGAATTTAAACTTGTTGGCCAATAGATAATGTCTGTACTTTTTGACAGCAAATATCATTCCCAATCCTTCTCTCTCAGTGGTTGTGTAATTTTTTTCTGCAATGTTTAATTGTCTACTTGCATATGCTACAGGGAAATCTAACTTGCTTCCTTCTATAGGTTGTGCTAACACACATCCCAGAGCATAATTTGAAGCATCGACATGTACATGAGAAATTTTATCCCACTGAGGTGTTTTTAAAATTGGTGCTGTCACCAAACAAGTTTTTAATGTTTCAAAGGCTTGGTCACATTCTTCAGTCCACTCAAACTTTGTGATTAAGGCATATAAGGGTTTAGCTATATCAGCAAATTTGTGTACAAATTTTCTATAGTACCCACAATGTCCCATAAAAGTTTGGAGTTCCTTCACATTTGTAGGTCTTGGAAGTTCTATTATTGCTTTTATCTTCTTCTCATCTGTAGAAATTCCATTTTTTGAAACTATGTGACCCAACATTCTCCCTTGTCTCACAAAGAATACACACTTTTCAGGATTTAAGCATACTCTGTATGTCCTGCATTTCCTGAATATTTTTTCTAAATCTTGTAAATGATCTTGTCTTTTTAAAGAAAAAGTGCACAGATCATCCACATAGATTTCCATTACATTTCTCAGGAATTCTTTGAAAATATGACACATCAATCTTTGAAAGGTTGCTGGAGCATTGGTTAGTCCAAAGGGCATAACCCTAAAGGCATAAACTCCCCATTCTGTAGAAAAGGCAGTCTTGTGTTGGTCCTCTAAGGCTATTGGCACTTGATTGTAGCCTGAGAAACCATCTAGGAAACTGTAAACCTCCTTTCCTGCAACTCTCTCAAGAAGATGATCTGTTATTGGCAGTGGATAACTATCCCTTATAGTTGCTGCATTCACTTTTTTCAAGTTGATGCAAACCCTAAGTTTTCCATTCTTCTTTGGCACCACAACTATAGGTGATATCCATTCAGTGTACTCTATTTCATAAATGAAATTAGCCGCCAACAACTTGTCAATTTCTTCCTTTATTTTGGCAGAGTATTTATCATTAAATGTGTAGTGTCTCTGTTTGCTTGGTTTTGCATCAGGTGTCATAGGAATCTTATGCTCACAGATTTTTGGATCAATCCCTTTTAAATCTTTATAACTGTAAGCAAATACATCCCTATAGTTCTTTGCCAGGCTCCTTAAGGCTTCTTCTTCTTGTGTGGTCATATCATCAGCTATCACTATCTGTCTCTCTTCTCCTTCTTCCTGAGTAATCACAATCTTTTTTGTTTGTTCTTCATTGTCATATACTTCTCCTTTTTTCTTCTCTCTTTTTGGTTTCATTTTCAAGAGTAGTCTGTCTTCTACCTCATAAGTTTTAAAATTTGCTGGTACATCAAAATATTGATCCTTATTGATCTCTTTCTCTTTCTTCTCCTTTGTCTGATCTCTTTCTATTTCCTTGTGTTTATGTTCCTTGTATTTGCCTGAGATTTTGTCTTTGATTGCATCCTCGGCTTTTACTGTTTCCAAATACTGTGTTTTTCCTTTTTGTAATATTATTTCTTTATTTTGCTCCTCTTCTGTTTTTAGTACACTTATCATGTGTATGCTAATGTGGAAAACATCAAAGCCTTCTTCATTTTGAAATTTCACTCCTACATATTCTTCACTGGCCAGATCCATAGTAGCCAAGATTTGATTCCACCCATAAGGCTCAAACTCTTCATCTTTAAATTGTTGTGGCTCATAGCTTTCATCCTGTACTTTTCTTTCTTTCACACATTCCTCTCTTTTCAGTCTTCTCTTTCTATTGGTGAGATTTCTTATCATGTTGCACTTCCATATTGCTGATTCACTCTCTTCCTGATCCTCCATGTCTAATTCCTCACTTTCTTCTTGATTTTGATGTATTTTATACCATTCTTGAGGAGATACATCACAATAGTGCCCATTTCTCAAGTTCACTCTTGTTATTCTTCCTTTGCTTTGGAGATATAAACAATCATTACCCCAATCTTGTACAATTTGCACTTGTCTCATAAAAGGTCTTCCTAGGATAATTTCATATGAAGTGGATTGTGGAAATTCTACTATGGCAAAGGTATGCTCTATTTCTATACCGCATATGTCCACAATCACTTTCTCCCAAATTCCTAGGGGTTTTTCTATATGCCCATCTGCAAGTTGTAACCTCATCTTAGTGGGTAGTAATTCATTTCTTCCCCATTTCTCCCAAGTTTGTTTAGTCATTATGGCCACTCCTGATCCACTATCCAAAATGGCTTTAGCTGAATTTTTTCCATATTGTAATTTTAGGGTTGAATTCCCTTCTTCTCCTTCACAATATCCTCCTATTTTATCAATAGGAATATACCATAATTCCTCTAATTCTTGTGTTGGTGAATGAAGGTTTCCAGGTATTGTTTCCCCTTTATTCATTTTGTTTTGTAGGTGAGGATTTTGTTTCAACAAGTTTTCCCATGTTGTATGACATGTAATGCTACATTGTTCATTTATGATCATTTGGAATGTTAATTGTGAATTTTCCTCTTTGTTAACACTTTTCCATGTTCTTGTTTTCTCAATTTGTTCAATTGTTCTCTGAGAACTGTCTTCTTCCCCTAATCTGAGTTGTGCTTCCTGGATAATTTGTTTGCACTTTAGCATTCTTTCTTGCTCTAACTCTGGTATAGGATAAGCCACTGCATGATCTGCAGGACTTGGTCCTTCTTGGATTCTTCCCTTATATGCTTTGATTAGGGTTTCTAGACTCTGAGAGTGTCCTATTTCAGACTGATTTTGAGTGTTTTGGGGAGGAGTACTTTTTGATTGTTCCTTATTATCTTCTTCCAAGTTTTTGCCCATTCTTTTTTTCTTTTCCCATTTCCCTTTTTGTTTATTCCTTTTCACCTTTGAGGCTGAACCTTCACTTTGTTCCTTATTTGTTTCTTGTTGCTTAGCTTGTGCCCTTGTTATAACATTGATTCCAACTTGATCATTGTCACTCAATTCCTCCTGTTCCATAATATTGACTGTTTTTAGTGGTATGTTATTGGGTGTGTTCTGTTGTTTTTGGGGATTTTTTGGACAGTCCTTGATCAGGTGTTCTCTGCCACAATCCTTGCAGTATGCTCCCTCTATCCTGAATGTTGGAGGTTGTGGACAGTCTCTGATGAAATGCTCTCCCCCACATCTATAACATGTTATCTTTGGTCCCCCTTTGAATTGAGGTTTTTGATTGGACATGTAGTTGTTGGTAATGTACATGAATGTTGCTGTGTCCATTTCAATTTTTCCATTTCCCAAATCTAGGGCTCTAAGCTCAGGTTCTCTTATTTCATACTCTTCCCATTCTTCCTGATGTCCCTCACTCCATTGATACTCTTCCTTATAGGGTGATCTGAATCTTGAATTTCCTTCCTCTATGGGTGAATATTTGACTGGTACCACATTAGTTGGAATAGGAGGCTGTTGTCCCAACACTGGTCTTGGTTGCTCAGTATAACCTGATTCCCTCTGAGCCATGTAGTCTCTTTCCTTGACGGGTTGTTTGTTATAGAAGCATTCCTCCCTGGTATGGTTTGTCCATTTTCTCTCTAGTGTGCAGTATTTGAGTGTCTTCCTATCTTGTAAGTGTGGGGGCTTCTGATATGGGCATTGTTGTGCCAGATGGTTTTCTCCACAAATGTAACATTTTTTGTTTGTGTTTATCCTAGAGTTAATCAGATTAGTTTTAGTATTTACCTCTAGGCCTTAGCAATGGCCTGAGCCAATTCTTCTGCTGGAGGAATTTTGTCTTCATATGATCTAGGTTGATCAAATGCCAACAGATCTTGACCTCTGTTGTCCTCCAAGTCTATTGCCTCCTTCACACAGGCTGCTAAGTCAGGACATCTCCTATAGTACACTAGGGTTCTTAGTTGAGCACTTCTCAAACCTTCAATGAATAGGGATACTTGTTTTGCCATGGAAGGTACTTCCTCTCTTGGGCATCTATCAATGTATTGTTTAAATCTTCTGGCTGCTTCTCTAACATTTTCCTCCTTTTGTTGTTTGAAACTATGTATTAATGTGGCTGTACTATGTTTTATCCCAGTCTTAGAAAATTCTCCAATGAAAGCTTCTAAAAAAGATTCAATGTCCAGATACATTTCCTTTCTCAAGGGAATGAACCAGGATAAGGCTGGTCCTGTTAGGGTTAGTCCAAATGCTTCAAATTGCACCTTGTAATCCTCTACTTCCTCAGCTCTAATTAGTTGTCTAAATTCTGCTGCATGAGCATGAGGATCTGAATACCCTTCATATTGGTTCTTCATGCATTTGGCTACTTGGTATGGTCTAAGCATTCTAGCCTGAGGCTGCCAATGGGATTTGGGGAAATATGTGTCCTCCTCCCATGTTGTTGTTCATTGCTAGTGTGGTTTTCATTTGGCCTGGGTAAATTTGTTTGTTCTATGTTATGCTCCCAAGGTCCCTTATCAGCACATTGCCCTAGGTCATTTGAATTTTCTGGGTCTTGAGAGAGAATGTATACACATCCTTGCCTATCTTCATATCTTCCATCCTTAAATTATGCTACTGGGGTTATATTCAGGGGAACTTCTAAATTTCTCAATCTAATGAGGAATTTATGCATTCCATCCTGATATACATAGGCTCCAAACCTATTTGTATACATGTATTTGAGGATGTTTCTAAAATCCCCAGTTTCTATTGACTCATTTGTTTCATTTAGGTTTTCCATGTTATTTTCTTGCCCTAAACTTCTTTCTGATCTTTTACTACTTCCTGGCTCTTTTCCCTTCCTTGATAGGTCTTGTTTAGAAAGTGTATTTATTTTATTTCCCGACCTAAGTATCATTCATCTATTTCCACAATTTTCTGCTTAGGTTATGGATTTTTCATGATTTTCTGAATAAAATCCTGTTTTTCCACGATTTTCTATGGAATTTATGATTTTCACGATTTTCTGAATAAAATCGTGTTTTTCCACGATTTTCTGTGGAATTTATGATTTTCACGATTTTCTGTTGAAAATCGTGTTTTTCCACGATTTTCTGTGGAATTTATGATTTTCACGATTTTCTATGAAAATCGTGTTTTTCCACGATTTTCTGTGGAATTTATGATTTTCACGATTTTCTGCGAAAATCGTGTTTTTCCACGATTTTCTGTGGAATTTATGATTTTCACGATTTTTTGTTGAAAATCATGTTTTTCCACGATTTTCTGTGGAATTTATGATTTTCACGATTTTCTGTGAAAATCGTGTTTTTCCACGATTTTCTGTGGAATTTATGATTTTCACGATTTTCTGAATAAAATCGTGTTTTTCCACGATTTTGAGTGAAAATCGTGATTTTCACGATTTTGAGAGAAAATCGTGATTTTCATGATTCTCTGTTGAAAATCGTGATTTTCACGATTTTGATTGAAAATCGTGATTTTCACGATTCTCTGTTGAAAATCGTGTTTTTCACGATTTTGAGTGAAAATCGTGATTTTCACGATTCTCTGTTGAAAATCGTGTTTTTCACGATTTTGAGTGAAAATCGTGATTTTCACGATTCTCTGTTGAAAATCGTGTTTTTCACGATTTTGAGTGAAAATCGTGATTTTCACGATTCTCTGTTGAAAATCGTGTTTTTTACGATTTTGAGTGAAAATCGTGATTTTCACGATTCTCTGTTGAAAATCGTGTTTTTCACGATTTTGCCCACAAAATCGTGTTTTCCACGATTTTGTTCCCAGACAATCGTGATTGCTCACAGATTGTTAAACACGATTTTCTAATGAAAATCGCGTTCTGGGAATCGTGATGTTGATGGCAATTTTCACAGAATCGCGATTTTGAGTTAAAACTCAGAATCGCGATTTTGTCCAGTCTTTGACAAAATTTCAAAATATTGATTTTTCAATATTTTTTCACCTATAGAATCGCCTTATCAAAATTTAATCATGCAATAAAGCAACTAAACCAAAAATTAATGATTTCTTAGTAAAAACTCAAAAAATCAGAAAATCGCGATTCTGTTCTCCTCTTATTTTTTCTATTTTTTGGTGTTATTTTTCACTCCAAACCAAAAATATGTACTCAAGAATGATGTTAGGATTCTTACCTTTCTTGCTTGGGTGAAAATTGTTCCAAAGGCCACTGTTTGCTGAAAATGGTGATTCCGGCAGCTCTGCTCACTCTCTCTCTCCCTCACTCTCACTCTCTAATGAATTTTTTCTTCAATTTTCTGTTTATATAGTCCTCAAAAAATCGCGATTTTGTGTGATTTTCAATTTTCCACACTCTTTCCCTTGTTCCAATTCACTTACTCAATCTTACTGGTCTCCTTTACACTTTCTTATCTCAATGTACTCAAATTTGCTAGATATTCCAAAAAAAAAAATTTCTTTACAGAAAATCGCGATTTTGTGTAGAGAATCGTGTTTTTTCTGTAGATCTTTTCTTGTGCAATTTGAGTATTCTATGTCCTTGCCTTCTTTCAATCCTTCTCTCCTTGATGATCTTACCCAAATCCTGAATTATTGCACCCACCACCAACTTCTCAGAAAGTCGCGATTTTGTACAGAAAATCGTGTTTTTTCATACTTTTGATTTTATGCCAATTTGAGTATTTTTCTCTTCCTGATTACCTTCAAGACCCTTCAACAACTTCAATTCAACTTTCACTTAAAATGTTATTTCAAAATCAATCACTTTTTTCAGAAAGTCGCGATTTTGTTCAGAGAATCGTGTTTTCTAATTTTCTGGGTTTTTGGAATTTTTTTTTAATTTTTTTTTTTTTAATCTCTATTATATATATATATTTTAGCTTTCTTTCTCTTTATTTTGCTTCAATTCCTTCTTTCCTTTGTAATTCACTCCATTCCTGAACTTTTGCACCAAAATCACAATCTTCCTCAGAAAATCGCGACTTTGTGCAGAGAATCGTGTTTTCTAATTTTTTGATTTCTTGTTCCTTTTTTGGTTTCTTTTCTCACTTCTCCACAATCACTCTTATCCACAACACCTTACTCCATCTTTCTAACCAGAAAAGAAATTTGTTTAATAATTTTTTATAGGTTTTGTGAATTTGTTTGGTATTTTTGCCCTAAAAATAAAGGAGAACACTTTACTTAGGGTTTCTGGTTTTGGAGATCAGCTGATCCCATGGTTCTTGATTGGTTATGAGTTTCTATGTCCTTAGCTATCACTAAAGTACCAAAGAAAGTTTCTCAAATGAAAAAGTGTTATGAAAGGCAATCAATTTTTGTAAAGATAAACTCAATCATATATTTTTTCAAAATGCAGAACAAATCAAGATTAATGCTCAGATTTGGTCAACAACTGAATCCCTCATTCTTACATCTAGCTACTTTAACTGTCCTTTCCTTAATATCACCATGTTATCTTCCCAAGATCACCCATGGTGTCTAGTACTTGGGCAAAAAGAAATCTAGAAATGCAAGAATAGATTCAAGTTACCTCCATCTTCAGCTTCTTGGCTCAAATCCTCCACACACCTACACTTTTACTTCACCAATATGATGAGCAACTATCAATTTACAAAGATTTCAGCACTTCCACTTCTACAAGACATCCATTGCTTTCTTCTTCCCTAAAGACAAACAATGATATCTACCTATTCATGTGCACTTTTCCTAATTGATGAGCTTTACCTTGTTCTTGTGTTGGTTACCATCATCAACTGAAGATCCAGCAAAGGTCCAACTTCAAAGAAGTTCTTGGAATGTTCCCCGACAACGGCGCCAAAAAATGTTTTGTTTTGGACTCCAAGTTGTCCTCTCCAATCATGAAGTAACAAAGAATCAACAAATCATCTTTATTTTGTCAATCCTAGGAATATCCATAAGACCACAGCCCCTTCAAGATAATAGATTCAAGGAAATAAGAGATTAATGGCTGGATTGCTGAGAAAAATTGAAGATGAAGAGAAAATCTAGGGTTTACCATATCTAAGGCAAATCTCCATCATTTTCTATGATCTTTGTGTCAAAACCATGCTATTTTATCAGCAGAATACAAATATGAACTCAAAATTGAAAAATATCACCTGTATCACAGAGACGAGACAATCGCGATTCTGTACATTCAGACGATTTTCACAATTCTGGAACTTTCTTCAATCCTTTTCCACTCATTACATCAGTAAACCTCTTCCTTCATACAACTCACTCAGTAATACACAAATGTAACTCACAAATCTCCATGATTAAGCAAGAAACAAGCTCTCACATCAAAGAAAATACACTCAACAGGAGAAAACACGTTTTTTGCAGAAACTCTCTCTTCTCTATTGATAGCATGAGCAAATGACTAACCAACCTCTCCAAATTAGAGAAAATTGACTTATATACATTTTCAAGTGTCCCTTTTCACACTTGAAATTAGGTCTTTTTCTCTAATTTTCTAAAAATATGCTATCTAAGAGTTTCTAAAAATTCTACAAAAATTACATGAGGTCCTTGACTACATAAGGAAGACTCTTCCTTATTTTCACAACCATTGCATAAATATTTTACAAGTTTGTTTTGGCTTTTTACTAATTTTCTACATCAAAAATGCTTTCCAAAAATACACCTTCCAACACACATAGTGTCAAAGAATGGCATATCTACCGACGAAGAAAAAGTGAGAGCCATAGAAGAGCTACCTAGGCCAAAGAATGTCAAGGAAGTACAAGCTTTCATGGGGCATTGTGGTTATTACCGACGATTTATACACATGTATGCTGTCATTGCAAAGCCCATGTACGGGCTTCTGACTAACTTTGAGTGAACGGATGAATGTGAGAATTCCTTCCAGGAGCTTAAACGAAGATTATGTTCAGCACCAATCTTGACCACACCAGATTGGAATAAGCCATTCCATGTTCACGTGGATGCATCCAATTATACTATTGGATGTGTACTTGCACAACCTACTGGTGAAGGTAATATGGATCTTCCAATTGCCTATGCCAGTAGACAATTGAATGCGGCTGAACGGAATTACACCACTACGGAGAGAGAAGGCTTAGGCATGGTATATGCACTTAAGAAATTTAGACACTATTTGCTTGCAAATAAGTTTAAATTTTTTACTGATCATCAGACATTGCTATACCTCGTAAACAAGCCATGCAATACAAGAAGATTAGTGAGATGGTTTCTCTTGCTCATGGAATATGACTTTGAAGTTGTGGTAAGGAAAGGTAGGACTCATTTGAGAGCTGATCATCTCTCTAGGCTCACATCGGGAGAAGCCCCACAAGGAGTGTCAGATGACCTTCCTGATGCTTACTTGTTTAATTTGGAAGTTGTACCGCAGTGGGCTAAGCCATTGGTACCAGTATTGACATACGGGCCTAACCATCCAGTGGTAAACACACGGAATAGAGAGGTTGTAAAAGCCCAAAAGTACCACATCATGGCAGGAAGTATGTACAAGCACACAGATCAAGGGATCTTGGCTTGTTGCGTAGAAGAGGATGAGTACGCTAAATGGTTGCAATTAGCACATGTAGGTGCGTTAGAGCAACACTACTCAAAGCAACGAACTTTACAGACCCTAAAGAGACTCGGAGTACATTGGCCAACCATGGAAGCTGATGTCCAAAAGTTGTGCAAGGAATGCCCAATCTGTTGCACTAAACCACCAGTGGAACACGCCACTCTTTATCAAGTATCCATTGTGCCAGATTGGAGAACCACTAGTATCCTTCCTGAGGACTAAAACATTCCCGTCAGACATGACTCTGGCTAGGAAAAGGAGTTTAGAACAAGAAGCCCAGGATTATTCACTCATTGGTGATAATCTATATAAGCGTGGTAAAGATGGTTACCTGAGGCTATGTGTCCATGAAAGTGAGTATCTTAAGATCTTAGAAACTGCTCACCAAGGTGTAGCAGGAGGACACTTTGGACCGGATCGGGTGATCAAGGCAATACTATTTGCGGGTTTCTGGTGGCCTACCCTTCACATGGATGCACATACCTATGTGAAACGGTGTGATGTCTGCGAGAGGACTCAGTATCCTATACGCAAAGATGAGATGCCACTGAAACCTATGATGGGTGGACGTGCATTCTGTAAGTGGGGAATAGACTTCGTAGGTCCTATTAATCCCCCAGCTAAAGGTTCTCATGCGGAATACATCATTGTTGCAACAGATTATCTCACCAAGTGGGTGGAGGTAAAGGCTACGACAAAGAACGATGCTCAAACAACTACCAAATTCTTGTTTGAGAATGTATTCACAAGATACGGGCTACCTATAGAGCTTGTAAGTGATAGAGGCACTCATTTCTTAAATGAAGTGATTGAAAATCTACTCCAAGAATTCTTGGTAATACACAAGAAGTCTGCCCCCTATCACCCTCAAGCTAATGGACAAGCTGAGAGCACTAATAAGATCTTATGCAATGTACTGACGAAATTAGTGAACACTAAACGCTCTGATTGGGACAAACAGCTACACCATGCTGTTTGGGCATACCGAGTTGCCTACAAAACGGTACTCCAAGCCACCCCCTTTCAGATGGTATTCGGCCAAAACGCTGTGCTACCCTTGGATTTCCTGATTCCTACGTTGAAAGTAGCACAAGAGCACGAATGGACAGGTCATGAGCTCTCCTCTAGGATCTTTGACCTTGAACGATTAGGGGAAACAAGACTAAGAGCCGCTGCAGGAATATATGCAGCCAAGAAGAGACAGAAGGCATATTTCGATGCCCATGTGAAGGATAAGGGCTTGAAAGCAGGAGATCTAGTTTTAGTCTATACACTGAAACAACACGCAAGGAAGCTAGAAAAGAGAGGCTACGGACCTATGATTATCAATAGGATCTCCACGAGTGGAGCAGTACAATTAGCCACGTTAGAAGGTGATATTCTCCCAAACTATATTAGCGGTTGCAGAGTCAAGTTGTATCAGGAACCCCTCACGGAGGAAATGCTCAGCCGACTCAACACTGCTAAGAAACGCAAAGAGGAAGAAAAGCGAGTTCGAGAAGAAGCTCAAGCAGAAGCTTTAGAACGCATCAGAAGGATGAAGTTACGAAGGCAAGGTAGAGATCAGCCTAGAACGAATGACTATGCAGATCAAGGATATCCTATGGCCATGTGTGAAGTCGTAGGAACAAGCTCGCATAGGATAATTGATCGACGTCCTTTCATAACCCTAGATATAGGACAAGGAAAGAGTGCAAGGACTGTAAGAGCCTTGATTGACTCAGGTGCAGCCACTGGTGCTGTTAAATTGTCTTACTGTCAAGAGTTGCAGTTAACTGTCAATCCTGTGGAAGCATATCTCATAGGATTGGGAGGCGTGGAAACCCCTTGCATGGGCGAGGTGGAACTTCCCCTCTATATTCATGATGAGGCTATAACAGTTAAAGTGCTAGTGTGTCAAGACGAGGATCTCACTGAACCTCTTGTCTTGGGTCAAGATTGGATCTATGACCAAGCAGTCAACTTAAACTTAAGAAGTGGACTTCTTCAGGTTTGGGTCAATCATAGTGGAATTACAGTAGAGTTAGATAAGGGAGCACTCAAGGAACTAGGAAAGGCACAGACTCCTGGTCCTTCCAGGAATACACATGAAGATGACCATGTTGTTCTTGTCCAAAACTATGTGTTGCAGAGGAATGATATTCGCAAAAAAGGAGTCAGGGATGCAAAGGAACTCCCTTCTTTTCCAAAGGCCAGAAGGAGGCAACAACCAAAGGTGGATCAAAGGCAGAAGAAGCAGAGTACTACCTATGTCCGGGATCCAAAGTACCTGCGCAGCAAAATGTCCCAGCAAGTGAAACAAGTGTGGGTGCGGAAAGGCGAACACCCGGTTGCACTCAAGCCAACCACACGGGCAAAGCCTCTTATTAGTAACCAACAACACGACACTAATAAGAAGTCTTTCGAAAATTCTTCTGCTAACGTGAAATCTATTTGGGTGCCCAAGAAGTCGATGAAGGCTAGCCCACAATCAAGACAAATTTGGGTGCCTAAGGCTTGCTTGCGGGCGCAAATAGCTACGCCGAAGCCACAACCTATACAGCATAACCCATTCACTCGCACAACCGGCATCCACTCGTTTTCAACACTCACGAACACACCAAGGCCCATAAGCACGAACAGAATCATTTGTAAATGGGTCCCTAAAAGGCCTCATGTTCAAGCTGATACACCTATAATGTTCTCTAGCGTCTCTACGAAACCAAGGGAAAAACCCATCCACTGCATTTGGCAGCTTAAGACCTGTAATAAACCCCCCGACCCCAATTTGTAAATTCACCCCCACTTACTAACTGCATTAGTCTCCTAGGAATACCCAAGCATTAACTACACACACTGTCTTCGTGCACTTACTAACCACTAACTCACCATCTACCTCATGTTAATGTTGTAACGGGGACAACAATGGATTTATTCTGTCCATTACGATGTTAACACATGATTCTATATTCTCACAGAATCAGAAGGCAAGAAGTAAAATGGCAGAAGTGACAGGTTCGGGCTCACAAGTAGGGATACTTACTGCAGGAATTGATGTGGATAGTCTACCTGTGGATGTGCCACCAACTGAACGACCAGTGGAGCTGCAGCACCTTCAGCAAATCCCGGTGCCGGATCCACCCACAGGGATCACAGAAAGAGTCCATGCCAATTCTCATTGGTTCAATGGCATGCCAGGTCCATTAGGAGAGGCCAAATATATATGGGAGTCTAAGTGCGAGTATGACAGATCATGGGTTCGATTCCAATTTTTCTCCAAGGAGTTCGAGACTTTACAGAACACCGAGGATCTCCAGACCATATGGCAACGAGCAGGGCTGGCAGAATACTTTGAAGCCCCACTACCTAAACCAGATCTCCTCCGATGTTACTATTTGGTCTCCACATTACAAGCTAATGAAGAAAAGGACAAACCCGGATCATTTGTTCTTCCCTCCTTGCTGGGCAACAACGAGTTGAAGAGGTTTGAACTTACTGTGGAGTTGGTAAGTGACGCTTTGAATATGCACAGCACGCATGTACCCTCTGAAAAGGATGCTCTTCTTCCCACTAACATGAAGGATAGGAAACTATTGAAGCTTAAAGACATGGCAGCACTCACCCCAAACGTGTCCATCCCTCTCCGCATGTGCATGCAACATTTCGCCTTTCCCGGCCAAGACCGCTTCACACAACCACACAAGAGAATCTGGTTCGCTCTCTACTTAGCGGAAGCAGGTGCGTTACCCATTAAGCTACCGGTATGGATTATAGATCAATTGTATGAAGCAAACAAACGGTCTTCTAGGAAATTAGTGGTGAACAGATGCTGTGCAATCACACGCATTATTTACCGGTGCCTAGCATACGATGTCCCCATTGAACGTGCCTTAACTTGGGCACAATTACAAATGTTTAAAAGGCTCAAGACGTCCACACATCAATCCAAGCGCATGAGGGGTGCGATCCCTTGTGTCCAGACAAGGGAAGTTCTGACTACTCCTGAGGTATCGCCACGAAGGGAGGCCACTGTACCTCCCTTTACCATTAGGATACCCAGGTCGGGATCTGAAACTACGACACAAGCTACCCCATCGGCTCCTCCTGTTCCACTTGAATTCGAATTTGCTGCCACTGGAGATGCTGAAGGAATGGACCCCCAGGACTTCGAAGCATTCCTACAAAGTACACAATTCTCTGATGTGGAGTTTTATTCAGAGGCAGAGGAGCAAGGCACATCCTCACGAAGAAGAAGAAAGTCTACAGACGGTCGACATGTACATTGGAGTGACGCTCAGCAAGGTCAACAACAAGGACACCTAGAAGAAGAAGGAGCGTATGAAGAGGAGACCACTGAAGCCCCAGCCTATACAGCAGAACTCCGAAGGCTGTATCAGATTATGGAAAGAGTGCGATCGCAACAACTACTCACCGAACAGAGTAGCAGAGTACTCATGACTCAGTTGTTGGAAGAAGCAGGAGTTGACTCAGAGTATAGGGAAGGTCTCTTATTGATGGCAGAAACATATGGGGTAGTGGAAGCTGTGCGCACTGCCATTCGGAGGTCTCCAATTCAATATGACCCACGAAGCTTCCAGACACGACCACGCTCAGGTAAGAATATCCAGATTCCCATTACAACTGCAGAAGAGCCAACTATTACATCTGAACCTATCAGGACAACCTTCCAAGCAACCGAAACGGCTAGTCAACAACACCCAGTCACCCATGAGGAGTCCACCGAGACACTACCACCCACACCCCCACCATCACCTCCTAGAGCAGAAACAGTGGAAATCACCTCGACCACTCAACCCACTGACCCAACCTTCATCTTCCGTACTCCCATCTCTAGTTCCACCCTATTCTCTACCACTGATAATCCAATCTTTGAAGCAACCCCCATCACTACACAATCCACCGAACCGCTCCTAGAGCCTGCCCTAGGGCAACCATCCCCCATGCCCTCAGCCATAGGTCATCCTGACCCTAGATCCACATTCATGGGTTTCCCTGCTACCACGCAACCCTTCGCGCCCTCCTCAAATTTACGACCTCAACCCTCGACCTCTCTCTCTCCATTTCTACAATCCCTCCATGACCTCCTTGCTAGAACTTTTCAACCAGGGTCTCAACCATTTCCTTTCTTTTCAGCTCCCCACCCCACTTCGCATCTATTCACCACTTCCACACACACACCACCTACACATCCCAATGTATATGGCAGATCCCACACTCGCACCCACTCCTGAAGGTATGGACATTTCACCACCCATGGCACCTCCCCCCATGATTTCACCTCCTCCCATTCCCCCTCCACCAATTTCACTCACACACACGACTTCCATAGACACATCATTCACTGTTCCCCTTCCCCAATTCCCTTCCCATGCATCTCCCACTGTAAACACCACCCACTCATCTATAGGAAATGCATTGGACACCATGCTGGCTTGTATATCAAATTTAAGGACAGATTACATTCAGCTTCAGCAACAGAACGAACGCCTGCACGAGCACTCAGAGACACTACAGCACCGCCTCGCGGCACTAGAGGAGGAAAATGCTCGCCTCCACACACAGTTCCAAACTCTCCAAGAAGCTCATGGCATATTGGAGGTACAGTTACAGAACACAGATCAGGAAGCCATACAGGTGGTAGAAGGTCACCTACGGACACAACTGGAACGCAACTCAAAACTTCAGCGAAATATGGCTCTACTCAAACGCCATCTTGCGGCCGCTCAGGAAGAGAATAGACGCTTGCAAGTACAAAATCAAGAGAACTTGGAGGCAGCTATTGAGAGCACACCGGGGGCACCCATCAACCCATCCAAGTTTCAAGCAGTGACCCCCGATAATATCAAGATCATATTGGAAGACTATGCCATGCTGCTTGAAGCACATGATAAACTATCGGAGGAACTGGGACAATTGAAGCAGGAACACCAAAAAGGACCAACAACAGCCTCTCCAACCACCCCCTCCGTGGCTTCACTTCTCACAGACGCAGAAGCCATAAAAGATCTCCAGAAACAGGTCACTGAATTGCAAACACGTCTACTACAATATGAGAGACCACCTTCCCCTCCAGAGGCTCCCACGGACGAAGAAGTTGTGCAAATTCCTGTGGAACAAACGTTTGACGAAGAATACGATCCACAACCATTCCCAGGAGGCCAACAAACAGAAGAAGCTCAGGACACATTCGAGGCACCACGGCCCCCATGGCTACGTCAAGTGGAGGAAATTGGGAGTTCGCACGAAGAGCGCACAGTAGTGCAAAATCAGGCCATGAGGGTCATAGAGGAAACTGTGTTACAATCGGCTTACTTCAAGAACCTGTCATCGAGACGCCTGATCCTCTCATCTGAACTCCAATACAGGCCGTATTATATTATCTTGGCTGATTATAATGCAGAAATACAAAGAGTCACGGGTCAGATTCCTACCTTTGCGACCCAATTTCAACCCAAAGACCTTCCTCCAGAGGTGCAAAAAGGCAAAATTCGTCAACCCACCTGGCGGCAGAAACTTCTAGAGACATATCCAGAAATGCTACGCACATGGAACAACGCGCCTTTACACCTCCTATACAATCCATGCTACGGTCCAGTCCCACGCCGCAGGTCTTGGAAGGCATTCAATATCAAGGTACAGAACAACGCGCAATGCAAGGAATGGCTGAACTACCCGTACATTGCGCCACCACAGGGACCACCGTCAGTAGCATATATGATGGGAACCATTTGCCACTGGATGCCGCGCTTGAAGCCCATGCAAGATGTAGCAGCGCAAATGATGCTTAAAATCTTAGATATGATGCAGGTAGTCCTGAAAACTTTTAGAAATGCAGCCGCACCACAGGTACGTCTCCCGGGGTTCAGCAATGGAAATTATGACTTGGTGTATGACATGAGCACCACCCCCAGTATTCGTGTGGCTTACGCCTGGCATGCGCGCATCAAATACCTCCCTGCCTGTTACAAACAGACCTTTGAAGAAATGTTCAGATCAGGTTTCCGGGAGTATCACTCGGAGATTTTTGCACCGAAGCCAACACATCTGCTCCAACTTTTTGCTTGTGAACAAGCAATGTACTCTGAGTACTACACCACCCCGCAACCAGAGGCCCCTGGTGCAATAAATTGGGATGCATTGGAAGCTGATCTAGCAAGAGGCTTAAGGATAGGAGAACATGAACTGGCCACCAATGTCATCCAATACTATATCGACCACCCGAGAGAACAAAGGTCTGTCAGGGGCGACAGACGCTAGGAAGGGGGGCGTGTTGGCATACAAAGCAACAGAGGAGTCATGCACAATACGGCAACAAGGCCAAATCATTTTTTTCCCATGGATTATTTACAACTCAAGTGATTTTAATCACTACACAAACATTGTAAATCCCGTTTTTGGTAGAATAGACTCCATTTTGTGCAAGCCAAGGAGTCCTCGAGCTTGAGGAGTATTAGAACTAGCGACATATCAATTTTCATAATTTTTAGACTCTGTTTGAGCCCTCAAATAGACTCTAGAACCTAATTTTTAACTAGGCCAGACACTAGGTCTGGACAAGACCAAAGCTAGTTAGAAAACTATAAAAAGAGCTAGAGAGCTCATTTTTGGGGTTAGATTGTTTGTGAATTGAGCTTATGTAAGAGACCTTTTGATTAATGCAAAGAACTCCATTGTTCCTCTCCTTGTTCTTGCCTTGTGTGCGCGTGTGTGTGTATGTGTGTGCATGCTTGTGTGCTTCCCACTCACGCACTTGTGCCTTCACTTGCTCATAGTCTTCATACTAGTCCTCACGTCTCCACGGATTGACAATTATGAGGTGAATCTTCTCACGTTGGTACTCACCATTGTGCTAGAGTGACAATCATTCAGGCACATTCTGGGTGCCCTCCTTATCAAACCGAGAAGAAATGAGGAAGTTTGAATTGAATATTACCTTAATCAGGGAAGCCCTTCAAATGTATGGCACTCACGTACCGTCGGATCGCGATCCCTTGATACCAGACTCAATGAAGAGCAACAAAATCAAAAAGTTAAAGGAAATGTGTGCCCTCACCCCTAACATCGTCATACCTCTGCGAATGTGCCTACAACACTTCGCATTTCCAGCTCAAGACCGCTTCACCCAACCACACAAGAAAATATGGTATGGGTTATATCTAGCAAAGACTGGAAGCTTGCCCATTAAGATGCCTGTATGGATCTTGGACCAAGTGTATGAAGCAGGCAAGCGGGGTGTGAGGAAGCCTACTTTACACGGCTGCTGTGCGCTTACAAGGATTATCTATCGATGTCTTGCATATGACGTGCCGGTTGCCAGAGCCCTAAAATATTCACAGCTAGAGTTTTTCAAAGGACGGAAGTCAGGGAGCCAGCCTGCGAAACGAATGCGTGGATCACTCTCCCAGGTAATGATCCCTCACGAGGCCACGACCGAAGCTTCCCCCAGAGAAGAAGCCCAGGTCGCACCTTTCACGATCCATCTTCAAGGAGTTCAAGTAGGGGACGTGGTACAGCCCACTCCATTCGCCCCTCCACTACCTACTGAGGCCGAGTTTGCATCTATGGCCGCTTTAACTGAGGATCCCAATTTTGATTTTGAAAGATTCCTGTAGACGGCCCACTTATCTGATAGTGAAGATTTTCCTGACAATGCTGATCCGGGATCATCATTCCAAGGAGAACATCCACAGGGCGAGACAAGCAGGGTACATTTGGGAGAAGAGGCACCACATACTCATGGTCCTAGCACACAAAATCAGGAAGAAGAACGGGGGAATGAACCAGAGGAGAGTGAAGAGGAGGCCCTTGCTTACACAACACAACTCAAATGGCTATACAAGACAATCAAGCAGGTACAGAGAAGACATAAGATGACAGAAGAGGCGAATAGAGCTCTAGTGAACCAAATGCTTCAAGCCGAGAATGTCGACTCACATTTTGTTGAATCATTGAATCTATTGGCGGAGACATGTGGGATCGGGGAAGCATTGAGGACAATTGTCTATCAGGAGAACCCTACCTATGATCAATGAAGGATTGATACACGGCCACGACAAGGAAAAATGATTCAAATGGAAGTCTCTACTGCCTTGCCTACCACAATTTCAGAGGATGTTCACATGATGAGCCCAAGTCCCACTGACGAACAAGATGTAAATACACAGGTACCATCTCCACCATCACCTTCCATTCAACCCTCAGAACCCTTCTCCACTAGTCTTTCTGAACAACCGATATCCACCCATCATGAAACCATTGTACACACCTCTGTTTTTACATCCTTCCCTTTACCCACATCCATCACTTCCACCCAAATTTTTGAACCCCACACTAGTCATCCTACCACCGATCAAACCATAATAGGTCACCCTTCCTATCTCCCCGCCCTTGGACAACCACTTGCCACTAGCCAGACCTTATCCCATCCTTTCCCATTCACCCACACCCAAACCCTATCCACCACTTCCCTAGTAACTGCCTCATACTCAACCCAAGTCACACAACCGTCATTCTGGACAAACCTTGTAAATATACTCCAACAGGTCAAGAACTATAATAAAAAGTCCCTTTCCCAACCCCACTCCCCCACATTCACTGCCACCACTAACACACCACCTACCGTTCCCGTATTCACAATTCACACTCCACACACTCTCACATCTGATCCCATGGATATTTCACCATCCACAGGAGCACCCACCACCACGTCTGTTCCACCATCAACACATCTCACTTCACTCATAGGCACATCATCCACTTTTCCCTTTCCCACCTCACGACCCTTTGCATGTTCCACCTCTACCCATGCATCCACATCATTTAGTAATGCACTAGACACCATGGTTGAAGCGGCCACTCAGCTTAATCAAGAGTATAAGCTATTAGAAGAAAATAACACAGAGTTGTGCAATCTCTCGGCTCAACTCCAAGCACGAGTCGATGCCTTGGAACTAGGTAATACAGCACTACAACACCAGGTGACTTCCCTCCAACACTCGAAGACAGAACTCAAAGCTAAGTATGTAGAGACAGGTAAAGCTATGGAGGAACAACTCAGAGAACAAATGGGCCGCAATGCGAGACTTCAACGCAACATGGCCCTACTACGTCGCCATCTAGCAGCAGCTCAAGAAGAGAACCGAAGGCTACAACAACAAAACCAGGAGAACCTAGAAGCGGCCATGGACAACACCCCGGGAGCACCTATAGACCCTGCAAAATTCCAGGCTGTCCCCTCAGAGCATATTCAACAGGTTTTAGAAGGTTATGCGACCCTCTTGGAAGCCCATGATCAGTTGGCAGACCAGATAAAGGAACTACAAGGATCCAAAGTACCGACAACACACCCACCCACACCTAAAGAGACGGTCGATGCCGCTACTTCGCCAGAACCTGAACCTTCAACCAACAGTGAGGTAATTGAGCTACGACAACAGGTTGCAGAACTAAAAATCAAGTTTTTACAGTATGAACGACCTTCCTCTCCACCTGATCAAACCATAGAAGAAGAAATAGTAGTCATTCCAGTGGAGGAGACATTTGAAGACAATTATGAGCCTCAACCCCTTCCAGGAGGTAGAATTACGGAGGAAGGCCAAGACACATATGAGGAGCCCCCATCGGCATGGATGAAGCAGGTAGAGGAGATGGGCCACACTCACGAAGAGCGTGTAGCAACGCAGATGCTGGCCATGAAAACCATTGAGGAGTCTATACTCAAGTCTGAATATTTCTCGAACTTGGCTCCTAGGCGGTTGATCACCAGTTCAGAGTTACAATATAAGCCCTATTTTGTACTGCTGGCTGACTATAATGCTGAGATCAAACGCATAACCGACCAGTACCCTATGTTCGCAACACAGTTCGAACCCGAGGACATTCCAGAGGCAGCCAGAAAGGGGGCCATATTCCAACCCATATGGAGGCAAAAGTTACTGGAGACCTATCCGGAGATGTTACGAACATGGGATCACGCTACCATGCATTTGAAGTATAACCCTTGCTTTGGTCCAGTACAAAGAAGAAGATCATGGAAAGCATTCGCCATCAAGGTTCAGAACAACGCAAATTGTAAAGAATGGCTCAATTACCCCGCAATCGCACCCCCAACCGGCACACCTATATTCTTATCACTAAAAACCCTTGTAAATATCATTTCACCTTTTTGTAGCTCCATTTTGTACAAGCCGAGGAGTCCTCGAGCTTGGGGAGCCTTAGAAGTAGTTGCCTGCCAATTTTCATATTTTTCAGATCTCGTTTGAGCCCTCAAATAAACCCTGGAACCTAATTTTTAACTAGGCCGGACACTAGGTCTGGATAGGGCCAAAGCTAGTCAAAAACTATAAATAGAGCTAGAGAGCTCATTTTTGGGCTAGCTTCTTGTAGTTTTGAGCTTGTATGAGAACTTTGTTGCAATAGAAGTGATTCCATTGTCTTTCTCTCTTTGTTCTTGCCGTGTGTGCGCATGTGTGTGTATGTGTGTGCATGTTAGTGTGCTTCTTACTCACACATTTGTGCCTTCACTTGCTCGAGGTCTTCATACCATCCTCATGTCTTCCCGGATTGACATTAAAGGAGGTGCTACTCATCACTGAGCTACAAACTCGATAAGCCCAAATAGCATGATGAAGTTGTTTGTCCCAATCAGAGCATTTATTATTTACCAGTTTTGTCAATACATTGCACATGATCTTATTTGTGCTCTCGGCTTGTCCGTTAGCTTGTGGATGATAGGGGGCAGACTTTTTGTGTATCCCCATGAATTCTTGGAGAAGATTTTCAATGACCTCATTCAAGAAGTGCATACCTCTAACACTTACTAATTCTATTGGTAATCCATATCTTGTGAACACGTTCTCAAATAAGAACTTAGCCGTCGTTTGATCATCATTCTTTGTTGTGGCTTTTACTTCCACCCACTTTGTAAGGTAATTTGTGGCTACAATAATGTACTCTGCATGGGAGTTGCTAGTTGGGGGATTAACGGGACCAACAAAGTCTATACCCCACTTTGAAAATGCACGTCCTCCCATCATTGGCCTCAAAGGCATCTCATCTTTTCTAATTGGATATTGTGCATGTTGACATGTGTCACATTTCTTTACATATCTATGTGCATCCATATGAAGAGTGGGCCACCAAAGTCCTGAGAATAGAATAGTCTTAATTATTATGTCAGGCCCAAAGTGTCCACCTACAACCCCACTATGTGCAGTCTCTAAGACTTTCAAATAATCTGATTCATGAATGCACAATCTTAAGTATCCATCTTTGCCTCTCCGATATAGGTTGTCTCCTACTAAGGCATAGTCCTGAGCCTCTTGCTCCATGCTTCTTTATCTTGCTAGGCTAGCCTCGTTGGGTAATGTTCGCGATCTCATAAATTCTACCAATGGAGTGCTCCAATCTGGAATTAATGACACATGATAAAAGGTAGCATGCTCCATTGGGGGTCTCTCTTGACACACAAGACAATTCTTGATCCACTCGTGTATTTCTTTGTCCATGATAGACCAATACACTCCTAAACGTTTTAGATTTTGCAATGTTCATTGTTTAGAATAGTGATGTCCTAACAATCCTTGATGGGCTTGTTGCAGCCAACTACTATGTTCATCATCCTTGACACAACAAGCTAATACACCATTTGTCTCTTGTTTGTACATGCTTCTTGCCAATATTACAATTTCTTCTTTGTTTGTTTTTACATTCTTATTTGCGGGTCCAAAGGTTAGGACATGTACTAACTTATTTGCCCATGAACAACTTCTAAATTGAAAAAATAAGCATCAGGTAGTTCATCAGACACTCCTTGCAGTGGCTCTGCTGAAGTGATGCGAGAAAGATGGTCCGCCCTAAGGTGGGTCCTACCTTTCCTGACAACAACTTCAAAGTCGCATTCCATTAGTAAGAAGAACCATCTTAATAAGTGACCTGTATTGCAAGGTTTATTGACCAAATATAGTAAAGCTTGATGATCAGTGAAAAACTTGAACTTATTGGCCAATAGATAGTGTCTAAACTTCTTCACAGCATATACCATGCCTAAACCTTCTCTCTCAGTTGTGGTATAGTTTCGTTCAGCAGCGTTCAATTGCCTACTAGCATATGCTATAGGCAAATCTAAATTTCGTTCACCTGTTGGTTGTGCTAGCACACATCCTATTGCATGATTGGAAGCATCTACATGGACATGGAAGGGTTTATTCCAATCAGGAGTGGTCAGTATTGGTGCTGAGCACAAACGCCTTTTAGCTCATTGAAGGATTTTTCACATTCATCCTTCCACTCAAAATTGGTCAGCAAGGAATAAAGAGGTTTGGCTATGATTGCATTCATGTGAATACATCTATGGTAATATCCACACTGGCCCATAAAGGCTTGTACCTTTTTAATGTTCCTTGGCCTGAGCAACTCAGCTATGGCTCTAACTTTGTCCTCGTCTGTTGATATTCCGTTCTTAGAAACAATGTGACCTAAGATTTTACCTTGTCGTACCATGAATACACACTTTTCTGGGTTCAGACACACTCGATATTCTCTACACTTGTTGAAGATCTATCTGAGCTCAGGGATGTGGTATCTTCTTTCTTGGGAATGAGCACATAGATCATCCACATATACTTCTAAGCTCTTTCACAAGAACACTTTGAAGACATGACACATGAGCCTTTGAAATGTTGTAGGTGCATTGGTGAGCCCAATGACATCACACGGAATGCAAAGAGTCCCCACATGGCAAATGCCGTTTTGTGTTGATCTTCAAGGGCAATGGCTACTTGATTGTAACCTGAAAATCCATCAAGAAAGCTATAAACTTCCTTGCCTGCAACACGCTCCAATAAATGTTATGTGATTGGAAGTGGATAGCTATCTCTTATTGTGGCAGCATTAAATTTCTTAAGGTTAATACACACTCGCAACTTTCCATTCTTCTTGGGCACCACTAGAATGGGGGACACCCATCAATATGCTCAATCTCATAGATAAATCCAACTTCAATCAACCTATCCATTTCTTCTTTGATTTTAGCTGCATAAGTGCCATTATATGTGTAGGGCTTTTGTTTGGTGGGCTTGGCATGATCGGTCATGGGGATAGTATGAGAGCAAATTTTTGGATCTACTCCCTTCAAATCTCTATAGTGCCATGCAAACACATCCCTATATTCCCTTAATAGAGCTACAAGCTCTGCTTCTTCTTTTGCACTTAGGTCGTCTCCTATGTACGTACATCGCTCTTGGTCCTCTTCAATGGTTACTTCAATTTTTTTGGTCTTTTCTTTGTTATCATACACTTCTCCTATGATGGCCTCTCTCTTAGGCATTCGTACCAAATTTTTTCGGTCTTCAACTTCATATTTCTTGAAATTTTCTGGTACCTCAAACAATGATTCCTCCTCTTCTTGTTTTGCTACTCTTCTTTTCTTTTTCTTTTGACCTCCTTCACTTCCATACCTAGAATTTACTATTCTGGTACTTGCAAGAGGTTCTTCTTCCTTTTGTGTGAACACTCCTATATCTTCTAGATAGTGATTCTCTGATTCAAAGTAACTATCCATCACAATGGACTCTAGATCATCATCGTTCTCTTCTTCTTCTATGAAGTCACTAGGGTCACATTCTTCTAGCGAGGGCTGACACATGAACACTGAAATATCATAACCCTCTTCATCACAATGAGGCATCCATTGTTCTTCATTGACCACAATGTCCATGGTGGCCAAGATTTCTACCCAACCATGAGGCTCAAATTCCTCACTGGAAAGATCATCGATGTATAGGATCGGTCCTTAACACTAGCGTTGTACCAAAATAGGACACTATAGTGTCCTTTTTTCTAATAAATAAAAAAATTCACACATACTAATTAGATAAAATAAAAAAAAAACCTTAAAGCCCCATAAAGATCTATACGTAGAGGCTCTATAAAAAATATATATTTAAAAAAATAACCTTTTTTGATAACTTAAAATATACAAATGATTGAATATGGTTGAGAAAAACTGTTTTTTTGTAAGCTTATATATGAGAAGAAATAAATATCTCCATAAAAAGAATTTTCCTCCTATTGGAATCACTTTTCTAATGTTAATTTATGGTCATATAATCATTTAAGACAAGTCTTGGGAACTAGAAAAATCATTTTTATAATAAAAAAATTAGTACAATATAGGGTGCTCATTATATAGTTATATACTTTAGCAGGCTTCTATACGATATTGATTCATAAAAACACTAAAATGGTTTTTGTTTTATTTCAAAAACCATCATATAGTAGAATAAAGATATGCTACATGTCTTTGAACCAATAATTTTGTATGTATCTCACATACCACTAAAAATCTCAATATTTCATTGAATGGCCATAATCCTCTCTACCGAGAATAAAAATTCATCCTATAAAATTAGGTTTTCTAAATGATATAAGTATATATTATGAATCAAAATAATTCTATAAGCATTATAAACTATTTTATATAGAAAAAACTAGCATGTTAACTTTAATCATGTAGCATATGCAATATTTCCTCATAAAATGACCTTTTCTTAGCGTAAAAAAACAGTGGTATTGTTTAAATTGAAGAAATGGCATAGAAATTTGACTCCTAAGGTTGTCAAAAAAATATTTCTAGTTGTAATAATATTAAATAGTATTTTGATAACAAAAAATGATGCATGTTCATACCATCACTTTGCAAAATAATTCATAGATGATAAGACTGTCATATCACAAATGAGCTTCATTTTATGCCATAAACCTAGTAAAATTCATTACAAATCTCTAATTATCAATAGAAACATGTTGACATATATAAAATAAAAGACTTTATTGCATTTAGACCAATGAAAATAACAAGATCATGATTTTAATGAAAAAAACCTCTAACTTACATCACTGTAATTTTTGCGCCAGTATTGAAATTAGCATCATAAATTAGTGAATAAATATTAATTTTTTTATCCTTTAATAAAAACTATATTTTTCTAAAAGTGTTCAATCCTTATACCAACATGTTGCATAGTTACATTTATAAATGGTTCCTTCTAGTAATCTAAAAAATTCATCAAACATTGCCTCTTTTTCATGACACTTAAGTGTCCAAGGACACTAAAGTGTCCAAGTACAACACTAGTTAGTCTTTCTCCCTGAGAAGTTCCTTCTTCTCATCCTTTTAGGCATCTTTCCTATTCCTCTGCAACCTTGCACATCCACAAATGAGTATCTTCATGCATCCAGGATGGGTCAGGAGAACTTCCAGAATGCACAGAGAATGAATCTTCTTTCACTTTGTGGATAGGATTCCACTGTAGGGGTGGCACATCTCTGAAGGTGTAATCCTTCAAGTTGACCTATAAGTACAAGGAGTTGGTTCCCCAATCTTGTACTATCTGTAGTTGTCATAGGAAGGGTCTTCCTAGGATCATCTCATAGACATTATTTTTCTCAAAGTCACATATAGCAAATGTATGTTCAAACTCTAAACCACAAGTGGTTAGAGTTATCCCTTCGAGCAATCCTAGAGGTCTTTCAAAATGACCGTCTTCCGTTTGAAGCTTCATTCTATTTGGTCTTAATGTGGGTTTGCCCCATCGCTTCCACAAGGAGGTGGTCACAATAGCAACACCAACACCTGAATCTATGATCGCTTTGGTTGTGTAACCCTAGTAGGTGATTAGAAGATAAGTATTACCTTCTTCACCTTCACTTATGTCCCCTATTTTGTCTAGAGGTATCTCTGGTACTTTCTGCTTAGAGCCTACTTTTGGCAAATTGGAATCAAGTTATGGGACCCGATCCTTCACGTGGTTCCATAGCTTAGGTTTTGCTTTTAATAGCTCTTCCACGGTAAGATGACACTAAACCTTGGTGTTCTTCACGAAATCAGTGTTCCTTGGAACCACTGAGTCTTCGTTTCTTACCAGTATTGTGGGAGCTCTGATCTGGAGAGATTCAAACACCCATGGGCCTGTGAATTGTGGCAACTCTTGTAAAGAATTAGATTCAAAATCTAATATTTCATCTTCTTGTTTCTATACTTGATCTCCATAGATTGATGGAATATCTTGGGAAAATTGATCATGAAGGTCATCAATCTCAGGAATAGGAGGGGGATTAACCTTCTCCTTGGCCCATTTCTCTTCCTGTATTTCCCCCAAGAACTCTTGAGAGTACTATTGAATTGAAAGAGGTGCTCCCTCATCCACAGAATCGAGAACATAAGCTTTCCTTGGCAGTGAGCTTTCTCTTTCAACAATTGGTTGAGCATGTAGAGGCAAAGAAACCTGTGGCTTGTTTACCAATTGCTCTAATCTTTCTAGTAAGCCTTGGAAGTGCAAATCCGGTTTGACAGAGTTTGTCTGATTGAATTGTTTACTAGTTTCAAGCATAGTTGAGCCAACTATACCATTTTCATGCACATTTTTGTCCCTTCAATCTCTAAATCTGATCTAGGGTAACTCCTGTCTAAGTTTGCAGCATTTGGCCCTTCTTGAAGTCGAGCCTTGTAAGCCTTGAACATCATGTCCAAGCCTTCTAGGGTTGGATCTGCTAGAACAGACCCTGATTGTGGTTTATTTACAATGAGTGGTGGGGTGGATTGAGGTGGAGTGGACAGAGGTTCGGCATGCGAGGGGCTTTGAGATGCAATGTCTTCTATTTTTGTTTTTGTGTCTTTCAGGCTTTCTTCTAGTTTAGATATCTTTTTATTCCACTTACGATTGGCTCTCCCTGGTATCCTTCCGTGTTCTTGTTTTCCTCTTATTAGGCTCTTTTGATTCACTTGACTCTGATTGCTCCACTGGTTTATCTTGTTTTAACACTTGTGCCCTAGTAACTACCTGTACAGGAGCCACATTACTACTACTTGCACTTGAATCCACCACTAAGCCTATCAGATTAATGGATACTACATCATACTTGGGAGACAACTATTCAAAAGAGGAAAGGACAATCAGCTACAACTAGGCATGCATGAAGGAGAGTACTTACCTATCTTAGAAATGGCACATACAAGCATAGCACAAGGACATTTTTCAACCGAAAGAACTATAAAAATGATTCGCTTTGTAGGCTTGTGGTGACCAACTCTACATATGGATGCAGACACATACGCACGGAGTTGTGAGGTGTGCCAAAGGGCTAAATACCCTATTAGGAGAGATGATATGCCTCACAGACCCATGGTTTGTGTGAGAGCCTTTTCCAAATGGGGTATTGATTTCATAGGACCTATTAACCCACCAGCCAAAGGATCACACACTGAGTACATAATAGTGGCAACAGACTATCTAACTAAATAGGTAGAAGCAAAAGCAACAATAAAGAATGATGCTCAAACCACCGCAAAGATTCTTTTGAGAACATCTTTACTCGCTTTGGACTACCTATAGAGATAGTAAGTGATAGAGGAACGCACTTCATTAACGAAGTGATAGAGTCCTTGATGAATGAATTCCTAGTGATTCATAAAAAATCAGCCCCCTATCACCCTCAAGCCAATGTTCAAGCAGAGAGTTCCAATAAAGTGTTGTGTATGGTGTTGACAAAGATAGTCAACAATGGAAGGTCAGATTGGGACAAACAATTGCACCATGCAATTTGGGCCTTTTGTGTGGCTTACAAGATAGACATTGGAACTACTCCATTTAACCTAGTTTATGGACAAAATGAGATCTTGCCAATTGACTTTTTGGTACCTACTTTACGAGTAGCAATACAACATGAGCGGAAAAGACATGAGCTATATAAGCAACTCGAGAAGATTGAGAAGTTACACGAAACAAAACTGCAAGCTGATGTGGGTATTTATGCAGCTAAATGGAGATAGAAAGCATATTATGATGCACATATCAAAGACAAAGTCCTAAAGGAAGGAGATCTAGTCCTAGTATATATAATGAAACAACACGCCAAGAAACTACAACAACATGGACATGGACCCTTACTAATCAATAGAATCTCAACAAGTGGAGTGGTCAATCTAGCCACTTTAGATGGAGATATACTTCCCAACTACATAAGTGGATGTAGAGTGAAACGATATATGGAGCCATTAACAGATCAGATGTTAGTACGACTAGTAGGAGCACAAAATCGAAAGAAGGAAGGGGAGAGGCTTGGAGAAGAAGCATGCCAAGAAGCATTAGAGCGTATCAAAAAACAGAAAGAGTGGATACGACAAAGGGATGAACAATATTTACAAGGAGAAGAACCTATACCTATGGCTAACTACTAAGTCAATAAGGCAAATAACGAGAACATTAGTATCTCCCAAACATACTTAAACCTAGGAATTGGAAACCAAGAGTATCAGCTAATAGATGTGCTGATTGACTTAGGAGCAGCCCTAAGTTCTATACGAAAGACGTTAATCACACACCTTCAAATGAACACAAGTCCCACTAAAGCACGCATGATAGGCATTGGAGGCCAAGTTATAGAATGTGTTGGAGAAGCCCTAATATCCCTTCACCTAAGAAATTCCACTATGGAGCAAAGAGTTTTGGTATGCAAGGACGAAGACCTAATGGAAAATCTAATCCTAGGGCAAGATTGGATTATCGATAATGAAATGAGCATTCATTTATCATAAGGATACATATCAACCAAAATAGGACATAAGGAAATCTTTAGCTTGCTGGAAGAAAGACCTTCTCACATCCATGAGGTTATCAAACCTAAGGAAGAAAATTTAGAAATGGAGATGAAAATGAATCAATAGAGTGCACGTCCAACAAATGCCCTAATCTAGAATTACCTACAAATAAGGATGTGTTGCTTGCTAATGTGCCCTCCTTTCCCATGAAAGATGAACCTCAGAGAGAAAGTGAGGACAATGCTTCTAATTTCACCTACACAAAAAGAAGAACATCCACATGGAGGTCTACTACTCCAACATCACTTCTATGTAATACTCGTCTATAATGGGTTTGGAAGGATCGAATGACTAAACCAGATGGACCAACATAGAAGCAGATCAGCCACTGTGTGAAGACAAAAAGAGATTACCATTACTCACAATCCATATTGGAACCACAATTTGGCTTCCCAATTCATTAATAGCAGCCCAACAGACGCATCAATGTATATGGATCCCAAAGAAGGTTAGACAAACTGCAACTCAAGAACTCGAAAGACTTGACAAGCTATCATGCCTACCAAGTGAAGCAAAGAAGTCCAAAAGACTTATCAAGGGTACAGAAGGAACATGACATCAAACACTCATACCACAAGTAAGAAGGAGACAAGCACCATATAACGACAAGCCCAACAGATGTAGAGGCCTAAATCACCAACTACAAAGTGGATATGGAGACCAAAGAGGCAACAATGACATGAACAGCCGACTCAACAAGTTTCCACTTGCACTCATGGAGAATCCACTACACCTAGAGTATGCATGACAAGGCCACATTACAAGGTCATGCATTCGGCACATTATCTTTTCAACAAAACTAGTGGTTCACATTTCCATCATTGGAATAGGTCTTAGTTTCTACGGCTATAGGAATGACCTTACAATGTAAATAAATAAAATGCTTTGGCTAGAACTAACTTTTGTTTTCTTTCAGGAGAAAAAATCAAAAGAAGTGTGGTAAGAGACCTTAATTACTTAAGCAAGGGGGAACGGAGGGAGGAAGGAAACCACATACCACTCAACCACACAACACATGAATTCGTTTCCACTAGAAGCTGATTCTTTCCTTATTACAAGTGTAGATGGCTTCTGAGGATTCCGAAGCAATTGTTCAAGAAGAGGTGCTAGAGTTTCCATTAAAAAGTGTGACCAAAGCCAAACATCATTCGTTTCAAGAGGGCCAACCTACTGGAGATTATCTTTTCTTAGTGACAATAAAGATTATGGACACCAGCCATTAGTTCCCAATCATGTCCCAAGATTTCAAAGTCATACATCAACTCTTATCAACTGTGGATATAATGACAAAGGCAGGTATTCAAAAATACTTTGAGCTATCAATTTACAAGCTGAACTTTCAACAATGCACTCAGGTGATGAATATGCTCCAACCGGCCTTACATAACCCATTAGTGCCAGAAGCAAGAATCCTAGATGCAGCAGGAGAATGGGTGATCATTTAATTCACTCATGACTTAATCAAAGAAGTTTTTGGATGGGAAAAAGATGGGAACACAAACTTGAAGGATGAAAGTCGTAGAACCAGACCCGGACATTCACAGATATCAATCGTATAGATATAGAAGAAGAAGTTCGTCTGATACATCAACACTTCTGCTTTCCAAACATGCATCGCTACACAACACCACAAAAAATCATTGTGCAGCTCTTGTCTCATGCTATTAAATAGATCGATAATCAAGTAAACATGATGCCATAGACCCAAGGGCATCGTTTTGAAGACAAGAAACAATGGAACCACAAGAATTTCTTGTACGGGAGTGTAGCTCTGACCATACTCATCTACCATGCACTAGGTATTAGGGAACATCTAAAAGAGATGCCCTCATCTTCAGAGATGGCTAAGTATGCTAAGTCAGCCACTGTTCCAAGGAAAAAGAAGGGAGTAAAAGTGATGGAAGAGGCCAAAACCAGCTTGCAACCAAGGATGAGAGGCACGAAGGGATTAAGAGAAATGATGAAGGTAGGAGAAGCACTTCCTGCTTCAAAGAGGATACATGTACTTCCAAGGACAAGGATAGAAGACAACACGCCCATTACGGAAGAGGAGCTAAAAGAAGCAATGGAAGAAACTCACCAATATATGGAAGGTCAAGTAAACTTGCCGGTACAAGGGCATCACTACCACCAGCCTCATGAAGACACGGAGCAAAGAAAGAGGCTGACAAAAGTTCATAGATATAGAGAGTTGGAATTGACCAACTCTAGTTCATCTTCTAATACTGAAGAAGATCAAGAGCCATCCATGATGAATGTGGACATCAAAAGTGATTCAAAGGATGATGGCAATTGGGATGAATTGAATCAAGTCTCATATTCCTTTGGAGTGGAAGGTACAAAAGTAGATCAAACTCTTGATGACACAATCATGGACACAACAAGGCAAGGATCATCTAAAGAAGAAATTCATGTATTCAAAATCAATGACAAGACAAAGATTCAAATCACAGAGGCTCGCTTAGATGGAGAAGCCCCAGTAAAGAAGCCAAAGGAAGAGAAGGAACAAGAAGAAGTGGAGGAGCCCGAGCCATTCACTCCATTCAAGGTTGTAGCAGAGCCTTCCCCTCTAGATGTTACATTTCAGGGAAGTGCTACAAAATCTACCACCAACGAAGAACAAGGAAATGAGAGAGAAATACATATGCAAATTAGGCAACCTCATAATGAGACTATACGTGTGGATAAAGGAAAGGATGTACTAATGGGGGAGGCCCCGAATGTCCATAAAACATGGCTAAACATGGATGTGGATCAACTAAAACCCTTGGTAAAGTAGATGATACAAACGGCCATGGAGACTCCACAACAAATGCTGGAAGCCGATGCAGACTATGAGAAGGCTATGAGAGAGAGAAGCCAAAATTCTAGGTAATACATGAAACACTATCTACACAATTAATTCAAGCTCAACATGCACTCTCGGCGAAGAAAGAAGAAGTTAAGGAAACCATGAAAAATTGCACCATGTTAACAATGAAAAACTAGAAGCTCCAAGATGAACTCAAAGAACTCCAAAGCAAGTTTCAAGCAGATGCTGAGAATGCACGAATGAATGTTAGAAGTAAACTGCTTGAATCTCAAATCAAGATATATATGGAGGAAGCGGACAACTTGAGGAATAGGAATAAAGAGGTTATGAATGTCATCTTGTACAACCAACCCATAGAAGCACAAGAAGTGGCAACAACCGATACCAAAGCATTAGAAGCTCAAATTGCGAAGTACGAAGATCAGCTGAAACAAGAGCAAGATCTCAGAGAGGAATGGGAAAAGAGATACATGCATGATGCTTATGAACTTCAAAAAAAATGGAAAGTGGCAGAAAATAAACTCATTGAACAATGTAATGAGGATGATAATCAAATGGCTGCCATAGGAGAAGAACTATTGAAGAATAAAGAGGCAATCACACAAGCAACCAATATCACAGAAAAAGATGAACTCATTGCACAATTAAAAGCTCAAATAGAACAACAGGAAACAACGGGGACACCAATAGTTCTAAGCTTCAAAGAGGCTACTAAGGAGCTTGAGGTACGTCCTCTTTCTCTCCCCATGTATCATTTGCTTGTAAGGGAGGACATAGAGCTGAGCACTGAAAGACATGATCGAGCTATTGGAAAACTAAGACGACATGAGAGGGAACTACTGGTTTCCGAGCTTACGAAACAATTTGAAGAACAAGTGGTAAAGATAATGAAAGAGGCAAAGATTGAAAGCAAAAGCTTGGAATAGATTTTGAAGCCGTTGAGTATACCTTATGTCTTACTCAAAGAAGAGACACGACAATATATAAGGAAGACTACCAATAAAGAACGTGATCACGATTTGCAATTCACCCTTTAGACATTCACATATACACAAGAAGAATTTGGTAAGCCAGATCCTGTGTGGAGACGAAAATTTTTGGAGAAGAATCCCACTTTAAGGGTACACTGGGAGTCAGCACCGTACGTGCTCCAAGTTAATCCATCTTTTTGCCCAATTCTTGCTGAACTATTTGCTACTACCTAGTCCACCATGCAACTACTTATCAACAGAGGAATATATGGTGTAGACCATAGAATTTTGGTTATCCAAATATGCGACAATACCAAACTTAGCCATCAAAATGATCGATAAAATATTGAGAATGCTACTTACAGTCTTAAAAGTATTTCAACACGTGCAGTACACTTTTTTGAACTTTATCGGAATTAATCAGGGAGCAGATGCTTTAATTTTTTATCGATCTACTACCCCGAGTCGCTTAACAATCATGACAATATACTCAAGGCTTGTGTTTCTAGCGATTCCATATATGCAAATGTTTGAAGAAGCTTTCTTCACAGGGCTTTTTGAGATGAACTCAGAGATATTTGTAAAAATCTCTTCCAACTTGAATGTGAGACTTATGGCCTATGAGCTTAGTTTCTTTGCAGATCATAGATAGGCACCAAACGATGGGGTAAAGTTTGCACAATGGAAGGAGATGATGATATGTCAAGCAAGTTTGCTTAATCACAGAGAGCAAAAAGTCATACAAACTTACTCACGTCGCCACAAAAAGCCTGTCGGGGATGATCGAGTTTAAGAGGAGGGACGTGTGGAGGGACAGTCAAGCAAGAAGAGAAGAAGAAGAAGATCAAAGAACAAAATAGCTCAATAAGAAAGAATCAATAAGAAAGAACCACCCTCTGCCCAAAGCCCCACAGGCGCACACATCAGGCTACAATACCAAAGATCTAGGTCTTGAAGATTGGAAATAAAGAAAGATAACAACCAGGACTTTTCATGGGAGGTTGCACAAAGATTCCTCATCCACAAGATGCATGCGTCTGAACCTCTGAGGCCTCCACTTAATGCGTGGAATGTAAAGAAGTAAACATGACAGAGCAATACAACAGGGTTAGAGTTGTGAAGACAGAGACATATCCGAGGACCAAAAGTTAAAAAGGGGAGAGGCTGAGAAGTTTAAGCGGGTGACTAAGAATAGCACATTCTTAGCCATTGGATGCATGCATGGTAGCCCAAATTAACACTGCAAATTCAGACATGAAGCAAAGCCTATCAAGGGACGATAGAGACAAAGAGGGGGAGAGTGTTGCAGAGAAAAGAGGAATAGAAGAGGAGCCCCAAAGATTTTCATATTGACGAGCATAATTTTTCTTCTTCAAAATCCTATGAAATTCCCTTGAAGCCATGTAAATGCACTAGAGGAGGCCTCTAGATGCATAAGCCTAAATTCTTGTAACATAACTCTTGTAAAATAGTGGGAAATTAGAGCTAGTCAATAAAGTGTCGGTTTCTTATGTGAAAGAACCATTTTTAGGGCACATGCATATAAGTCACCTTGTGACTCTTGTAAACAACTTTTTTGCCATTGTGAAGAATTGAAGAAGAATTTCGAAATTGCTTCTTTCCTACTGATTTCCTCCTTCTCCATGATCTTTTGTGTGTGTGTAATGCTTGAAATGTGTGTGTGTTAGCAGCAGACAAGGAACTGAAGGACTGACAAGGCATGGCAGTCAGAGAAGAGAGTCAGAGGGGAGAGAAGGCACAAGCAGACAAGGGAGTCAACGATGATCTGGCAAGTAGGCCAATAATTTTCTTCATGAAGAAGCAAGTACGAACATTCACAGATCTAGCACTAAGGCAACCCTTTAATTTTTCAAAACCCTTACACCAATTAAAAGTGATTCTCATCACTAACAACCCCTGTAAATACCATGTTCACCTTTTGTAGCTCCATTTTGTGCAAGCCGAGGAGTCCTCGAGCTTGAGGAGCCTTAGAAGTAGTTGCTTACCAATTTTCGTATTTTTTAGATCTCGTTTGAGCCCTCAAATAAGCCCTAGAACCTAATTTTTAACTAGGCCGGACACTAGGTCTGGACAGGGCCAAAACCTAGTCAAAAACTATAAATAGAGCTAGAGAGCTCATTTTTGAGGTTAGATTGTAATTGAATTGAACTTGTAAGAGCTTTTTGAAAGTAATCTAAGAACTCCATTGCTTCTCACTCTTTGTCTTGCCATGTGTGCGCGTGTGTGTGTGTATGTGTGTGCATGTTTGTGTGCTTCTCACTCACACACTTGTGCCTCCACTTGCTCGAGGTCTTCATACCATCCTCACGTCTTCCCGGATTGACATTAAAGGAGGTGCTACTCATCACTGAGCTACACCAAATTTTGGTGCCGTTGCTGGGGATCGAGCTTTGAGGACGAGCGTGTGATGGTAAGACGTAGAGTTGACGCGTTGGAGTTGTAGGTATTTTCTTCACTTTCATCTATTTTCTTGTTTTTTCTTCACCATCTTCATCACCATCATCATCATCACTATCTCCCACCTCCATCTCCATCATCACGAAAATTTTCAGTTTTGATCATATCACCATCTCCACCTCATTTCCTTCATTCTACTTGTGAGAGAGAGCGAGAGAGCGATATTGCTTGCACTGTTTTTGCATGTTTCTTGAGCATTTTGCAGGTTCTTGCTGAATCATCATCCCCAGCACACTACGCAGGTACGAAAAACTCATAAACTGTCTCTGCGTCGCCGACCTCTGTCGATCGCGATCGACAGAAAATTGGCCCCTTTGGTAAAATAAAGCATACCACTGCGACAAGCACAAAGAGCACATCCTAAAACACTAAAAACAGTAGAAAAAATCCGCGGTTCTCTGTCAATCGCGACCGACAGACCCTGTCAATCGCGACCGACAGACCTGTCGATCGCGACCGACAGACCCCACGACCGACTGACTGCCACGTAGGACCCTGTCAATCGCGACCGACAGACCCTGTCAATCGCAACCGACAAACCCTATCAATCGCGACCGACAGACCCTGTCAATTGCGACCGACAAACCCTGTCAATCGCGACGGACAGACCCTGTCAATCGCGATTGACACCGTCGATCGTGACCGACAGAATTTCCACGATTGATTGACTTTTACGCGTAGCCACGTGTCCATCGCGATGGACACATCCCCGATTGACTGAAATCACGGTGAAAAACCCGGAAAAAGTGTCGATCGCGATTGACACCATCAATCGCGATTGACAGAACTCACGACCGACTCTGTCGATCGCGATTGACACTGTCAATCGCGACTGACGTGTCGATCGCGACCGACAGGCCCCGACGGACACCTCTGTCAATCGCGATTGACAGACCTGTCGATCGCGATTGACAGGCTTTTCGGCCAAAAAATTAGGGTTTTTATTCTAAGCCTTGGGGATAGTTTTTGGGCATATTGGTCTAGCAATTAGTGATTTGTGAGGTCCCTACACATGTATTTTTGAGAAAAATCCTGTGACCTGTTAGCCGGTTGAACCCTGTTTTAGCACCAAAACCCTGAACTGGCATAACTTTCTCATACGAAATCCGTTTGCTGTGATTCTTGTTTTGTTGGAAAGCTCGTGGGGAGCACAACCAAAATGTCTACTGGTTATAGTTAAATTAAGATCAGGATTATTAGATAGGGTATTTTGAAGTTGACCATACCTAGGGGGAACAAAATTTAGGGATCTCTAGAATTGTTTTCCAAAAAAATCACAGTGCAAATTGGTCTTGAGCTAACCGTGGGACTTTCACAGGTTTAGCAAGAGCACTTGAGGGCATTCTAAGCCAGAGTAAGTGCAAGATTGGGAACACGCTTCCTGAGAAGTCAAGGGCAACCAAGAAGGAAACAAAAGGTTGGAAATTCTCAACTCCCTTTGTCAATTCCTAGCTTAGGCTAAGAACGACTAGAGGTAGGAGTAAGTCAGGGCGACGATAGGCAAATTACCAAGTTGAAGAATACCTAAACTTTCAATTTCAAGCTAAGGACATAATCTTTGTACGGTCGAGAACTCTAAAGGAAAAGAACTTAACGTGGAAACGATCAACTTCAAGTGCGAAAATTATCTCAAATATTCCTGACGACGTGATTTCTGACAAGAGCATAAACACGGTAACCACTAAAAAGAATCAAGTGACTGATACAAAAGGACTCAGCAACGAGGTTGTACTCTGGGCAAAATCGGGCTACTTAACTAGGCATATGAACCTTAGATCAGGACGGCATCTAGTAAGGGATAGACAAAGCCTTAGGTCTTCAGAAGCTAGCGTCAATCATACTACGAGGTCTTGGGCCCAGCAGTTGAGTCACCACTCGCATTACCCTAGCTCTGATACTAGTGAATCAAAGATGTCTCAAGGCATGGACAGACCTACGGGAAGTTCAGGAGTGCCATACTTGCACAGAGTAGAAGGCCCTTACAAAACACAGTTGGAATACCTTAGGACCAACCGATTAGGTGCTAGCATCTATGAGGACGGTCTAGGAAGATCCGTGGTCCAGATTAAAAACCCTGACCAATCCATTGGACTAGAGCACCCCACTGTCAAGTTTGAAAACGGAGCATACTTGGACAAAGAAGGAACTATATACGTAGTCACCAGTCACCCAGATAGGACAGACGAATTCGGAAATGTGATCTCAGAAGCGGATTTAGGTGACTTGGAGCAAGGAAACATGGGTGTAGAACCTAGGACCCCTCGTGGAAAGTCAGTGCTAACAAGGATCATCACTCCCGAGTGGATCCCACAGGACAATAAGAGTATAGATCTGCTGCTAAACCGAGAAACCGATGAAGCCTTTTGGAGGTATAAATCAGACAAGCCAATTGATATAGGGACAATCATGATCTATGAGTTTAAAGATCCAGATAGCCCAGGTAGAGTGACCTACTTAGATCGTTCTTCGGAAAGGATCTTTGTGGTTACAGAAAATGATAGGCATGCTTACACTTGGAAGGGTGAATTTATTTTCCCCCAACCAAGATCGAATGTTTCCTATGGTCACCCTGGTGCTGGAACATCCCAAGCTCATGGAGCCCAAAGAGATAGACATAGAGATAGACCTGAGGTAAGCTTTGCCAACTCAGGGGGCAGAGAAAGAACGAGGACGGAAACAAATAGAGTAGAGCCTGAGGTACTTAGAGCCCCAGGACATCGAAGAAATGCCAATGAGTTCCCTCTACCACGACCTAGAGAGCACACAAGGACTTTGAGACCAACCCAGCTAGTTAAGTCCATGAAGAACTACTTCGATGGCACGGGAGATCCATACGATCATGTGGCTGAGTTTAGGCAAGTCTTGAGAGCCGAACAAGTGGAGGATTTATTCACGCAGTATAATGCCTTTGGTCTAACCCTTAGGAACACAGCCCTTATGTGGTTTCAACCATTGAATGAGAGACAGTTCAGGCTAGACCAACTCCTAGAGGCTTTCATTATTGAATTCTCTAAGAGTGGCATAAGGCATAATACCTCCTCATTGATTCACAGCTTCAAGCAAACCCCTCAAGAGACCGTGAGACTTGCAGGAAGAAGATTCAGGCAATACTTAGAGAGATGCCCTACCTCTGAGTTACCCACGCCAGCTAAGCAAGTGGCTTTATTCCTGGATGGATTGCTAAGTACCAAATTGAGATCCTATGTGTACTTGAAGGACCCTAGGACCATAGAAGAGTGTGTACGCATGTGCATTGACATCGAGGATAACCTAGGGGAGGAGTTAGAGCTTTCTAAGATATACAAAGATTCAGATAGTGCCTCTAACCTCTCTTCCACGCAATCCACATCAATTGAGGAACTTGCAGAGAAAGTAGCTCAGAAATTAGGTGACACTAGCAAACAGATCCCAAGGTTTGCCCCGGTGAAAAGATGCTATACTTGTGGGGGTGAGCATATGGCAAATGTATGTCCCATTATGGCTCAACCCCAAGTAAATCCTAGTAGCCAGTACTGCACCATAGAACGGAGGTACACCAATCACACCGCGCAAGATTGCCCATACAACAAGCAGGCGGCTAGGCAACCCTACCCTCAGCCATACCCTCAGCAGGGAAGATACCAGAACCCGTACCCTCCACAGCCATATGGCAGGCCACAACAACCTTATCAGCAACCATACGAAAACCAACAAAGGCCTCAGCCTGTGTTAGCACAACAACCCCCTGCCCCAGCTAATGTGATCCCAATAAAATATGCAGCAGTAGAAGAAAACCTGAATAGAGCTATAGTCCCTGTAACACCATTGCTTTCTGAAAGTGACCCCAGTGGCCATAGCTTTGATTCTACACATGTCGATAGTCCCCATGCTTACTACATGCAATCTCCTGAACATGGTGAGTCCTACTACAGTGAGGAACCGAGTGAACCTAGTTGGGAGTCAGATCACACAAACCTCATGTATACAAACCCCAATCCTAGGCCTCAACCTAGGCAGGTAAGACCTCCATTCCCTAGAGGACCATGCTACAGATGTCAATGAGATCATCTCATTCGTGATTGTCCTGTGCCTCCACCTACGCAACCCCAGTCAGTAACGATCCAGGGCTTTTGCCAAGACTGTGGAAAGGAGCATCTCTTACGAGATTGCCCAAAGAACCCCAATAATATGCCAAAAATCACTCCTATCAACGTTATTGGGTTAGTTGTAGACTCCACAGGGAGTGTGACTTCCACTGCACCAGTACAAGTAATCACTAGAGCCCAAGCCTTGCAACAGAACCAAAGCGTAGGCCAGGAAAAGAGCCCAGAGGCTAGTGAAACTGAGAGCATAACCAAGAAAAGGACTAGAGCTTGGAAAGATAGTCGGGAAAGAATGAAAAGGCAATGGGCAAAAAAGATGAGTGAACTTGAGGAAAGCCTCAGAGAAACAAAGGCTAGGATAACTGAACTCACATCTCAAACTCCCTCTCACACTACTCCACCTCCACCAGTTCCAACTCCATCCGACCAGCCACCTTCCAACCCGCCTCACCTAATTCCACCACCCCCTAGAGTAGGATCAGTCCTAGCAGATCCCACTCCCGAGGACCTAAACATGATGCTTAAAGCATATCAGGCCAGAATCCAAGAAGGGCCAAACGTAACTGATCATGAAAAGTGCTACCCTAGAGCAGAATTAGAGCTTGAACGAACTAAAATTTGCGCCAAAATGGTGGAGTTGGCTCAGACCATGTTTGAAGCCAGCCGCCTCTTTAACATCTCTAGCTCAGCAAAGACAGAGTTGCACTTTGATGGACTGTTAGAAAGAATAGAGAAGCTGATTGCACAATCAGAAAAGGAACCCGCCTCTCAACAGAAGGACAGGGCAAGTGAAAGAGTAAGCATTCCTGCCCAGGAAGCCTATGTGCATGAAGCCTATGTGCCTAACTCTACGGAGCCAGACACATCATCTTCTATGAATCGATTCACACCAGAATTCCTACGAGAGATTCAAGAAGACAAATGGGCTAAAGAAAGTGAAGTCCCTCCCCCCATTGAACTTGTGGATGACGCACATGACCAATTCCCACAAGACATCCCATCCATTTATGAGGAGCAGGAGAGCACCCACTCTCAGGAAAGACTAGACTTTGAGTCTAATTCTTTGCAAGAATTACCCCACTTCACAGGTCATGAGAGCACCCACGGTCATGGTAAGAAACGAAGACTCGATCATACCTAGGAACACAGAGGTAGTGAAAAACACTAAAGTATAATGCAATTTCACCTTAGAAGAGCTACTCAAAGTTAGGCCAAACCTATGGAAACATGAGGAGTATGAGAGCACCCACGGTCATGGTAAGAAACGAAGACTCGATCATACCTAGGAACACAGAGGTAGTGAAAAACACTAAAGTACAATGCAACCTCACCTTAGAAGAGCTACTCAAAGTTAGGCCAGACCTATGGAAACATGTAGCCAATCAAGTGCCAGCGATACTGAAACCTCATTCCCAGGTAGGATCACATAGGACAGTGCCAGAGATACCCTTGGATAAGATAGGAGACATGAGTGAGGGCGAAGAGGGAAACACATATCTTCCTATCACCCATCAAGGATACACCACCAAGGCCATTCTAGACTCAGGCGCCGGTGTTGCAATTGCGACCACTTCCCTATGGAAGCGCTAGGGCAAGCCAGCACTCAGGCCCACGAGGATGAAATTGCAGATGGCTGATGGTCACATAGAGAGGCCTTTAGGACTATTGGAAGGAATAACTCTCGCCACATGTGGAGTTGAGTTCGAGCACACATTTGCTATATGTGACTTTAGCAAGAATCATGCTTATGAGATGATTTTGGGAAGACCATTTATGCGATAGTTGCAAGTGGTCCAGGATTGGGGAACCAATTCCTTGTACCTGCAACACTTAGGTGTTACGACCAAAGTGAATCTCAAAGATTACTCTCATAGAGATGTCCCTCCTATCCAATGGAACCCCATCCATAGAGCCAAAGATGATACAGAATCGGTGCATTCCATAGGATCAGGATCCTCATGGATGCATGAAGACACCCACTTATGGATGTGCAAAGTAGCAGTAGAAGAAGAGAAGAGAGAAAAGGCCAGAGAAATAGGTGCAAACAAAACACATAGACCCATTCAAGACCCAGCCTATGCACCTATAGTCTTTCCTAACGAAGAATTTGAACCCCACGGCTGGGCAGAAATCCTAGCAACAATGGATGTAGCCATCAATGAAGAACAATGGACACCCCACTCTGATGAGGATGGCTATGACATTTCAGTCTTCTCCATAGAGCCGATCATGGGAGAGGCAGTTTTAGAAGAGTGTGAACCTAGCCCTGATGCATTTGAGGATGCGAGCGACTCCGATCTAGAGTCAATCATTATGGACCCACCTTTTGCATCAGATGAAGAATACTTCTATGAAGTAGAATTTCAACCCCAGAGGTATGGAGAGTTTACAAATGATGTAAGGCTTGCCACACATGTGACCCCGAAGGAAGAAGGAAAGAAAAGAAAGAAGAGAGAAGTTACACCAGAAGAGGAAGAATCTTTGTTTGAGGTCCTGGAAAATTTTAAGAAGTATGAGATAGACGACAGGAGAGTCATGATAAGAATGCCTAAACGAGACGCACAATCAGGAGAGGCCTATGATAACAAAGAAACCACCAAAAAAATAGTAGTGGCCCTAGAAGAAGGAGAGGAGAGATGCACGTACATAGGCCATGACCTAACAGAGGAAGAAGAGCATGCGTTAATAGCCTTGCTAAGAGAATACAGAGATGTGTTCGCTTGGAGTTACAAGGATTTGAAGGGTGTTGATCCAGACATATGCTCACACACTATCCCCATGACCTCAGATGCCAAACCCTCTAAGCAAAAGCCCTATACATATAATGATAATTACGCTGCCAAGATCAAAGAGGAGATAGACAGACTGGTTGAAGCTGGATTTATCTACGAAATTGAGCACACTGAGTGGGTATCCCCCATTGTTGTGGTGCCCAAAAAGAATGGTAAATTACGTGTATGCATTAACTTGAAGAAGGTTAATGCAGCCACAATTCGAGATAATTATCCGCTTCCCATCACAGAACATCTCTTAGAAAGAGTAGCAGGCAAGGAAGTGTACAACTTCCTTGATGGATTTTCGGGCTATAATCAAGTAGCCATAGCTCCAGAGGATCAGCATAAGACAGCTTTTGCCACAGAATGGGGCATATTCGCCTTTCGGGTAATGCCATTTGGGCTTACCAATGCACCTGCTACCTTTCAACGATTGATGTGTCACGTGTTTAAAGAGTTCCTGAGGAAGAACTTAGAAGTCTATGTTGATGATCTTTGTGCTCATTCCAACATCAGGCAAACCCATATTCCTGAACTCAGACAAATCTTTGACAAATGTAGAGAATATCAAGTCTGCCTGAACCCAGAAAAATGCGTTTTCATGGTCAGGCAAGGTAAGATTTTAGGACACATAGTGTCAAAGAATGGCATATCCACCAATGAAGAGAAAGTAAGAGCCATAGCTGAGTTACCTAGGCCAAAGAACGTCAAGGAAGTACAAGCCTTCATGGGGCATTGTGGTTAATACCGACGGTTCATTCATATGTACGCTGTCATTGCAAAGCCCATGTATGGACTTCTGACTAACTTTGAGTGGACTGATGAATGTGAGAATTCCTTCAATGAGCTTAAACGGCGATTATGTTCAGCACCAATCTTAACCACACCAGATTGGAATAAGCCTTTCCATGTTCATGTGGATGCTTCCAATTATGCTATTGGATGTGTACTCGCACAACCTACTGGTGAAGGTAATATGGATCTCCCAATTGCCTATGCCAGTAGACAATTGAATGCAGCTGAACGAAATTATACCACTACGGAGAGAGAAGGACTAGGCATGATATATGCAGTTAAAAAGTTTAGACATTATTCGCTTGCCAATAAGTTTAAATTTTTTACTGACCATCAGGCACTGCTATATCTTGTGAACAAGCCATGCAATACAGGTAGATTAGTAAGATGGTTTCTCTTACTAATGGAATACGACTTCGAGGTTGTGGTAAGGAAAGGTAGGACTCACTTGCGAGCAGACCATCTCTCTAGACTCACATCAGGGGAAGCCCCACAAGGAGTGTCAGATGACCTTCCTGATGCTTACTTGTTTAATTTGGAAGTGGTGCCACAGTGGGCTAAGCCACTAGTGCCAGTATTGACATACAGGCCTAACCACCCAGTAATAAACACACAGGATAGAGAGGTAGTAAAAGCCCAAAAGTATCACATCATGGCAGGAAGTATGTACAAGCACACAGATCAAGGGATTTTGGCTTGTTGTGTGGAAGAGGATGAGTACGCTAAATGGTTGCAATTAGCACATGTAGGTGCATTAGAGCAACACTACTCAAAGCAACGAACCCTACAGACACTAAGGAGACTCGGGGTGCATTGGCCTACTATGGAGGCTGATGTCCAAAAGTTGTGCAAGGAATGCCCAATCTGTTGTACTAAACCACCTGTGGAACATGCCACTCTTTATCAAGTGTCCATAGTGCCAGATTGGAGTGAACCACTAGTATCCTTCCTGAGGACGAAAACATTCCCTCCAGACATGGCGCTTGCTAGGAAAAGGAGTTTAGAACAAGAAGCCCAGGATTACTCACTCATTGGTGATAATCTATACAAGCGTGGTAAAGATGGTTACCTGAGACTATGTGTCCATGAAAGTGAATATCTCAAGATCTTGGAAACTACTCACCAAGGAGTAGCAGGAGGACACTTTGGACCAGATCGGGTGATCAAGGCAATACTATTTGCGGGCTTCTGGTGGCCGACCCTTCACATGGATGCACATACCTATGTGAAACGGTGTGATGTTTGCCAGAGAACTCAGTATCCTATACGTAAAGATGAGATGCCACTGAAACCTATGATGGGTGGACGTGCATTCTCTAAGTGGGGAATAGACTTCGTAGGTCCTATTAATCCCCCAGCTAAGGGTTCCCATGCGGAATATATCATTGTTGCCACAGGCTATCTAACAAAGTGGGTAGAGGTAAAAGCCACAATGAAGAACGATGCTCAAACAACTGCTAAATTCTTGTTTGAGAATGTATTCACAAGATACGGGCTACCTATAGAGTTAGTAAGTGATAGAGGCACTCACTTCTTGAATGAAGTAATTGAAAATCTACTCCAAGAATTCTTGGTAGTTCATAAGAAGTCTGCCCCCTACCACCCACAAGCTAATGGGCAAGCCGAAAGCACAAACAAGATTCTGTGCAATGTGTTGACCAAGCTCGTGAATAATAAACGCTCTGATTGGGACAAACAACTACACCATGCTGTTTGGGCATACCGAGTCGCCTACAAAACGGTACTCCAAGCCACCCCCTTTCAGATGGTATTTGGTCAAAATGCAGTGCTACCATTGGACTTCTTGATACCTACATTGAAGGTAGCACAAGAGCACGAATGGACGGGTCATGAACTCTCCTCTAGACTTTTTGACCTTGAACGATTAGGAGAAACAAGACTAAGGGCCGCTGCAGAGATATATGCAGCTAAGAAATGACAGAAGGCATATTTTGATGCCCACGTTAAGGATAAAGGTTTGAAGGCAGGCGACCTAGTACTAGTATACACTTTGAAACAACATGCGAGAAAGTTAGAGAAGCGTGGCTATGGACCTATGATCATAAATAGGATCTCCACAAGTGGAGCAGTGCAACTAGCCACATTGGAAGGTGACGTTCTCCCAAGCTATATAAGCGGATGCAGAGTCAAGTTATATCAGGAACCTCTCATAGAGGAAATGCTAAGTCGACTCAATATCGCCAAGAAACGCAAGGAAGAAGAAAAGCGGATTCGAGAAGAAGCTCAAGCAGAAGCTTTAGAACGCATCAGAAGGATGAAGTTGTGAAGACAAGGTAGAGATCAGCCTAGAACAAATGACTATGCAGATCAAGGATATCATATGGCAATGTGTGAAGTCGCAGGAACAAGTTCCCATAGAATAATTGATCGACGACCTTTTGTGACCATAGAGGTAGGACAAGGAACTAGTGCATAGTCCGTGCGAGCATTGATTGACTCAGGTGCAGCCACTAGTGCGGTGAGACTCTCTTACTGTCAAGAATTGAAATTAAAGGTCAATCCTATAGAAGCTTATCTCATAGGATTAGGAGGTGTGGAAACCCCTTGCATGGGCGAGGTGGAGCTTCCCCTCTACATTCACGACATGTTAATGACAGTTAAGGTACTAGTGTGCCAAGACGAAGACCTCACGGAGCCTCTTGTCTTGGGTCAGGACTGGATCTATGATCATGCAGTCAACCTAAACCTAAGAAGTGGACTTCTTCAGGTATGGGTCAATCATAGTCAAATTACAGTAGAGTTAGATAATGGAGCACTCAAGGAACTAGGAAAGGCACACACTCCTGGTCCTTCCAGGAGTACACATGAAGATGACCATGCTGTTCTTGTCCAAAACTATGTGTTGCAGAGGAATGATGTTCGCAAAAAAGGAGTCAGGGATGCAACGGAACTCCCTTCTTTTCCAAAGGCCAGAGGGAGGCAGCAACCAAAGGTGGATCAAAGGCAGAAGAAGCAGAGTACTACCTATGTCGGAGATCAAAAGTACCTGCGCAGCAAAATGTCTCAGCTAGTGAAACAAGTGTGGGTGCGGAAAAGCGAACACCCGGTTGCACTCAAGCCAACCACACGGGCAAAGCCTCTTATTAGTAACCAACAACACGACACCAATAAGAAGTCTTTCAGAAGTTCTTCTGCTAACGTGAAGTCTATTTGGGTGCCCAAGAAGTCGATGAAGGCTAGCCCACAATCAAGACAAATTTGGGTGCCTAAGGCTTGTTTGCGGGCTCAAATAGCTACACCAAGACCACACCCTATACAACATGATCCATTCACTCGCACAGCCGGCATCCACTCGTTTTCAACACTCAGGAACACACCAAGGCCCATGAGCACGAACAGAATCACTTGTAAATGGGTCCCTAAAAGGCCTCATTTTCAAGCCGACACACCTATAAAGCTCTCGAGAGTCTCTACGAAACCAAGAGCAAAACCCATCCACTGCATTTGGCAGCCTAAGACTTGTAACAAACCCCCGGACCCCATTTGTAAATCCATGACAACCTACTAAGCACATCACTATCACACTACATCATTCCACTTAGCTCTTAGGTCTACCGAACTCCTAACCCCCCACACACTCGCACCGAGCACTTACTAACCCATTAATCTCTCCCGACCCTCATGTTAATGTTGTAATGGGAACAACAACGGTTCTCTCTTGTCCTGTACAATGTTAACACATGTTTCTATATTCTCACAGAGACAGGAAGCAAGAAGTAACATGGCAGATACGGTAGGAACTAGCTCCCAGGCAGGCACCAGCCCCCAAGTTGTGGACATTGAAAGCCTTCCGGTTGAGGAGGAATTAAAGGAACGACCAGCGGCATTGAGGGCATTACATGCCATACCGGTTCAGAACCCTCCACAGGGGCACACAATGCCAGTCAGCAAAAACTCTCATTGGTTCAGTGATGTGGCAGGACCCCTAGGTGAAGGCACTTATATGTGGGAGGCAGAGATAGAATTCAATGGGCGCTGGGGCAGGTATCACTTTTTTACCAGGGAATTTGAAAGATTGCAGAATAATGAAGGATTGAAACCCATATGGAAGAAGGCAGGACTCTACGAGTATTTCAAATTCCAATTGCCAAAGCCCGATTTTCTAAGGTGCTCGTATCTGATTAGCACCCTTACTCCGAGCAAAGACAAAAAGGGATACAGCTCCTTTGTCCTCCCGTCTCTCACAAGGGGCAATGAGCTCAAGCGCTTCAGATTAACTATCAACTTGGTAAGGGAAGCTTTGGACATGAAAGGTATGCACATTCCTATAGAGAAAGAGACTATGGTTCCAGACAATATGAAGAACAGAAATTTGACGAAATTAAAGGACATGGTCGCGATGACACCTACGATCGCCATTCATTTACGCATGGTCATGCAACATTTCGCATTCTCCGCGCAGGAAAGGTTCACAATGCCTCCCAAAAAGATCTGGTTTAGCCTCTACTTAGCAGATGCCTTTGATTTGACAATCAATATGCCCCACTGGATTATCGACCAAATCCATTTGGCTCATCAAAGGTGGTATAAGAAACAAAAATCTGTACTGTATGGATGCTGTGCGCTTACCAGAATTGTGTATAGATATCTCGCATATGATGTACCGGTGCAAAGGGCTCTCATTTGGACCAAAGCACAGGAGTTTCAATGCGGACTGTCAGCCGCAAGGCCTCCCTCAAAGAAGATGAGAGGCGCCGTCCAGATGCCTTGTGCACAAGCCCGCGGTGCAACCCTAACACCTGAAACAACTCCAAGGCTTCCCAGACGAGTGCAACCATTTACTATCAGGTTACCCAGGCACAACACAGATGGCCCTAACCTTGTGTTTCCACAAGTACCTACTGATCTAGAATTTCCTCACGGATTCACTTTGGAAGATCTAACGGATGAAGAAGTTGCCAGAATCATTGAAGCTGTTAATGCGGAAGTCGAAGCAGAGCAGGGTAGTGGACAACAAACGGCTACAGAACAACCCCAGCCAAGACAACCAGAAGTGGTGGAAGTGGAGGATGAAGAAGAAGAAGAACAAGAGGATGAACATGAAGGATTTTCTGATGAGGAGGCGCATGACTATGAGCAAGAAGTTATACAGGAGCTAGAGGGTGCCCCACCATATACAAAGGAGTTAAAAAATCTCTACGATACCATCAACAGGGTCCAACAACAACATAAGTTATCCCTTGCAGCAGGAAAGGCTATCATGCACCAAATCCTTGAGGAGGAAGGAGTCGACGAACAATATCGTGCCACACTGGATATGATCTCTGATGCTTTAGGAGTACTTGAGATAGTGCATACTGCCCTGGCACAATCATGCAGAACGGAAAGAAGATACGGAAGACGTTCCCCACGAGCAGGGAAACAGATGAATGTCTTAGTATCCGAAACACAAGGGACAACCACGACCACGGGCACAGCACACACTGTGCACGATACTAAAGAGACCCATGTGTCCAGTGCACCCCCATCACCCCCCTTGCCACCCCCGCCTCCCACTCCACCACATTCACCTCCCATTACCAATGTAACAACCACCGTTACCGCCTCCGAGTCAACTGCCATGACTGAAGCACAAACCGCCAATCAACCCACACACCCTCTCAACACCTCCACTAACACTGTAATCCTAACGGCAGCTACTGACATCCCCATTCCCCCTCTCACACTTCTGGGCAGTTCATATTCACAACTGCACACACCACTGTACACATTCACCACAATCACTGCACCCACAATTCCACTATTCACAATCACTCCCACTACTGCGTCCACCGTGGATTTAATGGACATATCACCCTCCACTACACCTCTCCCTCCCCCCATACGGCCACAATCTCCCATTCCCCCACCACCCACTTCACCATTTTCCAGCACCGCATTCACACTTCCCTTCCCCTCTCCCTTTCCCTCTGCACTTAACACCCTTCCTGCATCCACCCCCATTAATAATGTATTTAATAACATGTATCAGTGCATGTCTCAGTTACAACAACACTATCAGCACCTCGATGCTCAGCATACAAGTTTGTTCAGGAGTCATGAAGCATTACAAGGAAGATTCATTGACTTAGAGAAAGAGAAGAAACAATTACAACACCAGTTTAGTGCATTGCAAGAACAACATGAGCAATTAGTGGCAAATCCACCGCAGCCAGATGCAGAAGAAAGACAACAAATGGATGATCTGCTACACTCCCAAATCACAGAGAACCTCAAGCTCCGCCGCAACATGGCTCTATTACGGAAGCATATGTCTGCAGCCCTGGAAGAAAATAGACGGCTTCAGACACAAAACAAAGAGAACTTGGAAGTAGCCATGGAAGGTTCCCCACAAGAAATTGACCCGGAGAAGTTTAAGGCCATTCCCTCGGACAATATGCAAATCATATTGGAAACCCATGCTGATCTCCTCCAAGCCCATGCAGCCTTAGAAAAGGAAAGAGACGAACTACTAAGGCAATTGGCAGCTCAACCAGAACCACCCAAAGAAGTCCCAACCACAGCTGACACAACTGACGAAGTAGCAGTGCTCAAAGCACAACTCGAAGAATTACAAAAGAAAGTGCTTGAGTATGAACGCCAACCCTCCCCCTTGGTAGAACCAGAACCTGAAGACCTAGTACCAATCGAAGTAGAGGAAACTTTTGAGGACCCGTACGTTCCGATGCCAGCACCTGGAGGCAAGCAGACAGCAGAGGGCATGGACACCATTGAGATAGAGGCCCCTGAATGGATGTAGAGATTAGAGAAAGTGGCCACAACCCATGATGACAGGGTAGCAGTTCAAATAGCATCCATGTCACGATTGGAAGAGGTAATCATAAAATCCGAGTACTTTAGAAACCTCTCACATCACAGGTGGATCAGCACCTCCGACGACTTGTATGTTCCTTTTTGTGTCTTAATGGCGGATTATAATGCTGAAATCAAGCACCACACCTCACGGGAACCAACCTCTGCCACACAGTTTGCACCAGACGACATCCCAGAAAGTGCCAAGCAAGGAAATATTCGCCAACCGACTTGGAGAATTCGGCTGCTTGAAACCTACCCGGAAATGAATCGCACATGGAATAACATGCCCCTGTATATCAAGTACAATCCCTGCTACTGTCCTGTTTTCTGAAGAAGGTCGTGGTCGGAATACACAAAGATGGTGCTGACAACCAAAGGATGTGAGAAATGGCTCAACTATGTCTACTTAGCACCACCTAAAGGTCAACCTACCGTAGGGTATATGATATCGACAATTCGGCATTGGGGTGTCAGGTTCAAAAACGTACCAGATGTCATGACACAGATGTGCCTTAAAATTTTTGAACTCATGATAGTCACCTTCCGAACCTTCAAGAATGTTAAGGAACCTCACCTCTCTGCGCTCGAATTCAATGAAGGCAATCAGGATCTTGTTTATGACATGAGCACAACGCCCTCTATTAATGTTGTTTATGCATGGCATGCCCGCATAAAGTACCTACCGGCCTGCTTCAAACAGACATTTGAAGAGATGTTTGTCACAGGGTTCTGGGAATATCACTCAGAAATCTTCATTCCCAGGCCCTCACATTTATTACAATTGTTTGCAGTGGAACAAGCTCTCCATTCAGAAAAGTTACGTATGCCACATCCAGAGGTTCCCAGGCCGGTAGATTGGGATGCTCTACTCATAGACTTGGCCAAAGGATTGAGGATTTCCGAACATCACTTAGCGCAAGACGTTGTCGAATACTATGTCCAACGACCCTCCCAACAAGGGTCTGTCATGGACGACAGACGCGAGAGAGGGGGGGGGTGTTAGCAGCAGACAAGGAACTGAAGGACTGACAAGGCATGGCAGTCAGAGAAGAGAGTCAGAGGGGAGAGAAGGCACAAGCACACAAGGGATTCAACGACGATCTGGTAAGTAGGCCAATAATTTTCTTCATGAAGAAGCAAGTACGAACATTCACAGATCTAGCACTAAGGCAACCCTTTAATTTTTCAAAACCCTTACACCAATTAAAAGTGATTCTCATCACTAACAACCCCTGTAAATACCATGTTCACCTTTTGTAGCTCCATTTTTTGCAAGCCGAGGAGTCCTCGAGCTTGAGGAGCCTTAGAAGTAGTTGCTTACCAATTTTTGTATTTTTTAGATCTCGTTTGAGCCCTCAAATAAGCCCTGGAACCTAATTTTTAACTAGGCCGGACACTAGGTCTGGACAGGGCCAAAACCTAGTCAAAAACTATAAATAGAGCTAGAGAGCTCATTTTTGAGGTTAGATTGTAATTGAATTGAACTTGTAAGAGCTTTTTAAAGTAATCTAAGAACTCCATTGCTTCTCACTCTTTGTCTTGCCGTGTGTGCGCGTGTGTGTGTATGCGTGTGCATGTTTGTGTGCTTCTCACTCATGCACTTATGCCTCCACTTGCTCGAGGTCTTCATACCATCCTCACGTCTTCCCGGATTGACATTAAAGGAGGTGCTACTCATCACTGAGCTACAGTGTGTAGGACTGTTGTCTAGCCCTTCCCATCGCTTTTGAACTACTGTAGTGTGTGCGAGCCATTACGAGTTGTGGAGCGAGTGTTGGTGTTTCCTGGCATTCACTATTTTGATCATAACTTGAAAAGCATTTGTTAGATTCAATTGAAAGTACCACCAGTAAATGCGTCTCATTGAGAGCTTCAAAAGAACCCGCTATTGACCATACTCAGAGTTCGGAGCTAAAAGAAAAGTTTGAATTTGTGCTTAGTGCTGTAAATGGTATCACGACATGCATATTCAGAGAATTAGTGAGTTGAAGACGTAGTTGAAGCCTTTTACATGCATTCTAGCTTAGATACTTCACTTATCATCATGTGTGCACATGTCTTCATACACTTGGTTCTCGTGGTTCCTCTGATTGATAATTAAACGTGTATTAATCCACCACTATATGCACTTGTGGGGCGATTGAGGTCTAGTCTTATCGACACAAGTCCCCAAGGCTTCACGACTAAGGTACACATACCTTCTCCTTAACATGACATGGGAAGTCATCTACTTGTTGGGATTCATGGATTAGTTGAATGAATCCATAATCTTTTGGATAATTTAAGGATATAGTTGCTAAATTGATATGCTTTGGCTTGATTATTACAGTTTCTTGTTGATCAGGAGCATCTTTTCTTTTCTTGTGTAAGGTAAAACCTTCTCTACTAGGTATCTAAGAAATCTTATTGGCATCCTCGCTAATAATGGGTAACAAAGTTAGATTTGGATAAAGAGTTACTATATTAAAATTGTTTATGGTTGAAAATGTTCATAAACTATTCTAGATTTTGTGATATTTGTACAAAACTTAATGCGTTGCGTTTTTATTTAGATAATAAAGCATCCACATTGGCAAGGATTTCTTTTTCATGGATTTCATAACTATCTTTGTATAGTATTTTCTTGAATGGAAAACAATCGGATGTAGATGTGTCTCATATTCATTTTAAGATAGAATGGTCTCCAAGGAATATATTTGATGCATGTCTCCCACGAGAATTCTTGGAAGGATTATGGTGAACTAGGATTGGCATACTAATAAAAGATTGTTTTGAGGTGTAAAATGTCATTTGCACTTTAATGGTTGATGAGAAATTCTAATTTCATGAGTGTAATTAGTGGCATGATTATCTTGGAATAGTTCTTAATAAAAATCCTATAGAAATTGAGAAAGCCTAGAAAGAAATGCATATCATGAACAATATTGTATTATTATTTGGTCAATTAATAAAAATATAACCAAATGATGGAAAAACATTTGAGACTTTTCAAATTTCTATGAATCAGAATTTGTTCTTTGAATATTTGATCAAATCCTTCTGATTGAAAACCTTTTGGATGGAGAATTATATAATTGAATATATTTTGTTAAAAGAGTTCCTTGGATCCAATGTCTTTCGATTGGACGTGATTTCAATGCAAACTCATATTGTCTGAAAGTTTGTGAGGTTGTCACCGTCAAGCTTCTCTTGTTTTCTTTGTTTATTTGTTGTTTTTATTTCTTTTTACTCATATACATGTTTTAATTCATGAGAGCATCTCTCATATATGTATGATAGTTTTAAAATATGGCAAGTATTCATATTATGATCATGAAAATGTTTCTTTCATTTGTACTTATTTAGATTAGATTAGAAACTAGTGTTCGAATTGCTATGGATTCTTAGTGTAAAGACCCTAGATAGTAAATACAATGTGACTGTTGGAATCCTTGCTTCTTTCTCTCACAATAGCATAGGGAGTGGTTAGGGAATATTATGAGTGTTTGATTCATGATGAATTTACTTTTTGATAGTTTAATAAATGACTATTAAGTTTTTATAGGATCTATTGTGATTGTTTAATTCATTATGATTGTCACTCTCATAATAGTTTAGTGAATTACCCATTCATTATTGAAATTTATAAATGTATAAATCTTAAGTACTTTTGGGAGTATTTGATTCATTATGAATCTCTCTCTCTCTCTCTCACACACACACAATAGTATAGTAAATTTTCTCATTTATAATCAAAGGTTTATATATTATAGTTATTACTATGAGTTTTTGATGCATTATGTATTTCATTCTCATAGTAGTATTTTTAATAAATATTAATAATTATAAACTATAATTTACAAGTACCATTGTGATTGTTTGATGCATCTTAAGTTTTAATTTCATAATAGTTTATTTGGGTGAACATATTTTTTAATTTTGAGTCTTACTCTTCAAATTTCATGTGTATCAATCTTAACATTCTTTCTTTTCTTTGCAACAAACTATAACACAGATCTTGGTTTGGAAGAAAATCAAAAGATACTAAATGAAAAAAAATTAATGTGAGCAATTGAAGAAGGACATGCTTAGAACTCGCCTTTCAATAAATACATAGCCAACCATCTAGAGCCCTATATGTAATCTCATTATTCATCTGGTAATCACAAATACAAAATTGCACATAGAATGCCTCGACTTTGGCCTCACCTATCCCCTATCCATGCATGTACATTCTTGGGATATGATGCTCTCTTCTGGTAGAGGTCATTTTCCTCAATGATATAGGAGCTATTGAAACATGAGAATCAGAATATATGATGCAAACTAATATGATTATAGTGTGGTGGTTGTTAGAAACACTAGGTCCTTTGGTCTAAATCACACAACTAGTCGCTCTACTTCTTATCTAGCATCTACACCAATCAATAGTATTCCTTGCCTTCGAGATGCTCTAGGCATCCATATGAAGCCATTGAGTTCTTATGTGCATACCATAAGTACTCAAAATATCTTTAGAACCCTTATGCATAGATCTTGACCAGTAATAGTGACTATTTGTCATATCTAGAGGCCTTGGTAGATTGCACTTGTCTTCAAAACTGATAACTTGTTACTTTATGAGAAGTCTGAAATAAAGAAAATAACTAAATCAAATAGACTAAGGAAAAAAACTATGCTCATCCAAAACTATGAGCCACCCTATAGACTTGTGATAAGTGCAATAAAATCCACTATGTACTTTGGAGCTAGCATGAAATAATCAATTTCAAATGCTTAGAACAGCCATCATGATTACAACTAGAAAAATTCCTTTTCGAGCAATGTTATACATAGGGTTGATTGTCTAAAATGCACAAGAGAAGAATTTAACAATACTATGAGCTTGCAGATTCTATACGCATAGTGAAGCTGTAAGCAATATCCCTGATAGTTTACGTTGTAAGAAGTGGCAGATTTCACAAGATTGTTAAGCTAATTGTATGAAGTTTGTGAATACATTATTAATGTGGTTGATCATAATTTGTAAGTTGTATTGGAAAATTAACACAATATGTAGTTATTGTATGACTGCAACCCAAGAACCCATTCTATAATCCCTATTTCTAGCTGTAAGTTGCTAGTTCAATAGGATAATGCAATTAACAATTTGGTGATTTTATTGGGGATCGAACCCACATTCCAAAACTATCAATTGGGCCACCTTTTAATTCAGACGGAGCCACAAAGAATGCCAGATGGTCATCAAGCACTTTGGAAAAGGGAAGGTGTTGAGCCCACCAAAGCCTATTAGTCAAAGTCAACATTATCAAAGTCAAAGGGGTAAAGTCAAAGTATTCAAAGTCAGTGCACAATCAATTGTTCACAAAGGTTATGTTTTGCAGAAAGTTGGATGGTGCACATGTAGTGCACAATCAATTATTCACAAAGGTTATGTTTTGTAGAAAGTTGGATGGAGGTTGTAGATTGTCTTTTTGTAATTTCCCTAAGGTTCAAAAGTGTTTTTGAAGTGTTTGGAAGGTTCAGGTGAACCCTCCCTTAGGTACACATTTGAAGAATTGAAGGGAAAAATGTGAAGTCATGTGAAGAGGAAGCGTATGCAAAAGTGAAAGCATGGCCTCCCATTTAAAATTTTGTTATTGTCCTAAAGTCACTACAGGACAAAGCATGGATTCGTTGGCTGCCCACATTTGGGGACTTTCTTGGACCATAAAAGTGATCACCAAGATATGCTATCAATTAGGAGCATACGTGAACCGACACTCAACTCAAGGCAATGCATTATTCTTGGTTAGACTAAGCAAGGTGAGCATAGTCTACACTAGGAGAGAGAAGAGGAAGAGACATAGAGGGAGCGTGCGATGCAGAGAAGTAAGTGCAAAGTGTGCAAGAAGTGTGACTTAGGTGTGTGCAGAGGAGTGCTAAGTAATGCGATCAAAGATCACAAGGTCCCATTGAAGATGTGTGCACATCACCAGAAGGTGTCCATCCCTCCCCCTATCGGAAGCTTGAGTGCAAGGTGTGCACAAGTGCATGCTCATGGAGAAGGTGGAGGTCTATTACAGAGAAGGTCAGTGGCAGAAAGAACCTTGGGTATTTTGTAACTTTGTTGATTGTGCACACTTTGGGATTTTGCACAGAGGGTATTTGGACTGTGTTGTACATCATTATTATACTTCTCTCTTTATAATCAATCCTAGAAGTTTCAGTGTCTCTATCTCTCTTCTTACCCTTCTTCCTTCTCCTACAAACACTCAAGTCCCTTTTTGCACAAAAATCCCCCAACAAAATTTGGCACGCATGGTGGGACACAAGGAGGATTGATCCTAGGAGAAGTAATTTGCAAAGTCTAGAAGAGTTCAAGGGTACAGACAGTACTGTACTGGCTTAAGAGGTAATCTTTCTTCCATTGGAATTCTCTTAATCTAAGAGGAGTATGAACAGCTCATGATTGCAACGCGGTCTCAAAGCTTGAGTGTCCCTTGCAAGAAACAAGAAGGAAGGTTATTCAAAGATCAACCAATCCATTGTCATCGACATCATCAATAAAGATCAACCAGTTCATTGTCATCATCATCATCACTAAAGATCAACCAGTCCATTGTCATCAACATCATCATCGACATCATCAGTAAAGATCATCGGTAGATTTGGAAACTTTACTTTCTAGATTGAATATCAAATTTCCATCCTTTAGAGGATAAGCACAAGAAGACACAGATGAGCACATTAGGAGATTCTTAGCCTGATGTAAGACAAGGGTTCTGATGGGAAGAGAAGATGCATTTTTTATCCTTTTCCCTACAACATTAGAAGGGCTAGCAGACAAATGGTTTAGTCAGTTTGCTAACAACCATTTCACCACATGGGACTTATGAATGAAGCATTTAGGACACAGTTTCAACAAGGGAACACTATTGAAAACATTATTGAGGAACTAGAAAATCTAAGACATGGTCCGAGGGAGACCTTCCCAGAATTTGTGACCAGAGCCAAGGCATTGATGGCTAAATTGCTAGATCCTCCCCATGATTTTTTCATCAAGAAGTGGTTGGCTAAACCACTCCCCATATCAACACAATGTAAAATAAAGGAGTTAGTGTTACCGACAGCAACAATAGAATAATTTATCAATACAGCTACAATATTGGAACAAATTAGACAGCAGTATGGGGAAAGCTCTTCCAATTTATCGTATCCTGCAGAACCTAAAGACCCAATAACTCAACTAAGGAAAGAGCTTGAGAGCTTAAAAAAGAATAACACCCACAAAGAGTAGGAGAGTGCAGTAACTGAGTTGAGGCGAGAAATTGAAGCATTGAAGCTACAAAAGGAAGAGGAAGCCCAAGCAGAAGAGCTATCTTGACTTCGACAGTAGTTGCATGAAGTCAGGGGAGGTGGCATCCAAAGTGGACTATGTTGTACCATGTGCAACAAGCAGGGTCATGTGGTAAGTGAGTGTCCTTTTTTAAGTGTAACTTGCTAGCTATGTAGAAAAGCTGGTCATGAGGCCCATGAATGTCAAGAGGGATGCCTGCACAACCTTATTAGGCACAAGGAGGTGCTCAAATCTCAACCAATGTAATGGTGGCAGCCCCCAGCCAAGGTAACAACTATAACCAACGACCTAGAGGCGACTATGGAAATGGGCCTAGAAGGCCAATTATTTGTTTCACGTGTGGAGAATGTGGACATTATCATAGTAAATGCACTTTGCCAGAAAATGCCCCCCTTGTAGGAATTTCCCAGATGCCAGGGATCATTATACAAATTGTTTCCCACAAAACAAAGCATCTACATCTCCACCCCATCTCCAAATGACCTCGATAGATAATCAAGGAGCAGTAGAAGTCAATGTTGTATAATCACCATCCACTAGAGTAGTACAATTAGAAGAAATCGACTCCATGGTCATGCAAATAAGAAATAAAGGGAAAATTCTAGAAGAACCAAGCCAGGGATCAAGTATTTTTGGAAGTTACAAGGACAAGAGGGTACATCAGAGCAAATCAGATATATATGAAGATGAAAAACAAGAGAAAGGAAGTTCAACAAAATGTGAAGAGGTAACACACAAAGAAGATTTTTTAGCGACTAACGATGTCATTGGGAATGCATACAATCGGGCCCACAAGGAACTTGAGAAATCAAACAACAAAATTGATCTTAGGGAATCTAGAGCTTCACGATTATTCAATTCAATCAAAAGGGAGGTTAGTATTCTTGAGTTGATAAACATGGATGCAAAATTCAGGTTTGAAGTACTGCATATTATTGATGAGGCTTCTTCATCCACCTTAGTGGCTAAGACTACCGCCATGGGTCAAGGGAAGGGTGTAGAAGAAGCACCTCTCACAGACTATAAGAGTCCAAGACAGACAATAACAATTAAAGGATTAAAGTTACAAGGAGTCATTGTGGATGGTGGATCTGGCATAAATTTGATGCCTTAGCATACCATGGAGAATATTGGCCTATGCCCATCTAGACCAGTCGTCATCGTCACTTTGGCATATCAAAGCAAATTAAGGCCAATGGGGGTGATCCCGAAATTTCCACTAGAAGTACAAGGTAACCTCTTCATTTTGGATTTTTTGGTATTAAGACTGCCCCAGGTAGAGGGAGGATTTCTCCTTTTGATTGGAAGACCATGGCTAAGGCATGCGAGTGTCATCCATGACTAGGGTAAAGACACTATGTGGGTACAGTAGAGAGGGTAGGAACTTAAATAGATATATTTGGAGGAGGGTCCAGATCACCAAGGGAGCACTAGCATGATGCAATTAGTTGGCATTTGCATGGAACAAGAAATGGAGGACCAACCACAATTAGAGTTCAAGGAGGAAGAACATATTCTAAATTGGATTCAAGCGGGCAACTCTTCCTCTTGTTTTGGAGTTTTTCTAAATAATTATTGTACAGAAGAAGATTATGAAGAAAAGGAGGATAAAGGTCATGTTGATGGATTGGGAGAACCAGTCACAGACCACAGAAGGGGGAGGAAGACACCCCTCAAATACAATTTGGATGAGGATATGACAACCACAAGGAAGGAAGTTATTGAAGCTAAAGACAAGGTAAAACATACTAGCGATGAATATTCTTTTCCTATTCAAGAAATCCCTACAGGAAGGATGCAAGATAAAGAGGAATACATTGAAATTCAGAACACTCTTGCTTATGAAACGATGCGAGAGATATTATTGGAGGAAAATTGGGTTGAAGATGCACATGTAGATACATTGATGGATAGAAACCTAGTCAAAGAAGTTCAATTAGGCACTCAGGAAAATCATCATCCAGTTTTAGTGGCCACTTGGTTGTGGAGCCACCTAAAAGGTAAAATCTTTCTTGACACACTATGCAGATGTTTTTGCATGGTGTAGCTCAGTGATGAGTAGCACCTCCTTTAATGTCAATCCGGGAAGACAAGAGGATGGTATGAAGACCTCGAGCAAGTGGAGGCACAAGTGCGTGAGTGAGAAGCACACAAACATGCACACACATACACACACACGTGCACACACGGCAAGACAAAGAGTGAGAAGCAATGGAGTTCTTAGATTACTTTCAAAAAGCTCTTACAAGTTCATTTCAATTACAATCTAGCCTCAAAAATGAGCTCTCTAGCTCTATTTATAGTTTTTGACTAGGTTTTGGCCCTGTCCAGACCTAGTGTCCGGCCTAGTTAAAAATTAGATTCCAGGGCCAATTTGAGGGCTTAAACGGAGTCTAAAAAATACGAAAATGGATATGTAGGCACTTCTAAGGCTCCTCAAGCTTAAGGACTCCTTGGCTTGCACAAAATGGAGCTACAAAAATACGAAATGGTATTTACAATGGTTTTTAGTGATTAAAATCACTATTTGTGTAGGGATTTTCTCTGTTGATTTGTCGTACACATCTTTGAGCTCCGTACTTGCTCTTTCTTCTTGTGCGCTCCACTCCTTGATGTCTGAAAAATTTAGATGGCCTACTTGCCAGATCTTCTTTGGCTACTGTGTCTGCTTGTGCTATCTCTTCATTCCGACCCTCTTTGTCTTGTGGCTCCTTCGGTTCCCTAACTGCTGTCAACACCCCCCCCCCACTCTCGCGTCTGTCGCCCCTGACAGACCCTTGTCTCGATGCTCGTTGAACGTAATATTGGACAACGTGGGAAGCGAGGTGATGTTCTTCTAATCTGAGCCCCCGTGCTAGATCTGTTAATAATGCATCCCAATTCACTAGTCCTGGTACGTCCGGATGTGGCACCCGCAGTTGTTCTGAATGGATGGTTCTCTCCACAGCGAATAAGTGGAGGAGATGTGAGGGCCTGGGTATGTTAAGTCCTAATGCCCATGAAAAAGATGCTTATACAAGCCCTTATTTTGCTCAAACCCCGTGGAATTGGTCCACTTGGATTATTTGGAACCCACAATGATCTCGCAATGGATTCTTCTTATGGCTATGCACTAGCTCGTATGGTTCCCGACAAACGCACCATAACGATACGCTTTTTGGTCCAAGGGAAAGTGCCTATGCTCAATGATACTTTGCCTAATTTTCTTACACTAGGTCAATTTTGGTCTTCCCTAAGTCCACAATTTCACTCCAAAGTTTTGATGGAGGAGGCGAGAAAACGCTTGCGCGATTGGATATCCGACTCCAGCGGTCACCTTCTGTAACCTCCCTTTCTTCACTCACACTCTCGATTTCACTTAGTCAGTGTTTATACAACATAATTATGATTGCTCTCTCTTTAACTTACATAAAAACGGCAACTCACCAGCTCTACCTTCTAGTGTTTTGTTTCTAGCAATTTGTTCCAAGATTTAAAGGCACGGTTGCATAGTTTATTACTCACATAACATGTTATTCCATAATGTAACATTACATAAGGCAAAAAACTTGATACTACATGCAGTTCGTGTGAGTATGTCACAAGTAAACGTTTCATGTCTTGAGTAATATTTCAGTGGAAGCACATACAACAATAGCTTATATTTGCTGAAGGAAGATATACGTTACTTCTACCATTTTGTCCCTGCCTCAATAACTGGACAACTAAAAACACTTTGTCGATGCAAAAAATTGGGCAACATTCTTCAGTTATGCTCTAAGAAATTATGCCTATCCCGAAACAACAGCATAACATATATATATCCCCATAGATTATATATATCCAATAATCAATCTGCTGATTCCTGCCATGGTCTGTATCTTATGATTTCCAGCAACAGTTCAATTTCCCAAGAGACTTTGGAGGTTGAATCCTGAGCCCTAAATCGGTCTCATATAACAGGCTCCAGATTTGGACTTTGGAGTTGTTCTTAGAACTCGAAGCCATTTATCTTTTTTTTAATAGAATGGAGGTTCGGCCATTCATCTTTGAGCACGAGCGTAGAGCATTGAATTACATCATTGAAACGTATGTAATCACTTCTAAAAACTGGCGACTTAAACTTATTGCTGCACATATTAAATCTACAGGAATGGATGCAAAATCACGAACAAAACAACAAAAAATACATCGACAGAAGTAGCTCTGCTCAGAATTATAAACTTTCAACATCCCTCGTTAATACCCGATTGCTCCTATGAGTGAATGTACCCTCGACGCCTTGAGTAGAATGCTAATTAGAGTTTCAAACAAGCTTACCAAACATAATATGATCAGGTTTGAAATAATTGTGCAGATTCATATGTCGAGTGAAATCATTCACAGAGTTTGCTCAGGCTACCACACATCTTCCTGTCTATTTTTGACTTGTTCTCTTCCTCGGATGTTCACAGTCACCTCTGCATCCGTCCTTCACCTAGACTTCTTTTTCTAACAGAACACGCGACCTTTAGATTTGCCTGATGTCATGCTAAGGCCACCTCTCTAACACAACTCCCCTCTTTTTCAGAACCATCCTTAGCTTCCACAGCAACGAGCCCGAGTCCCGAGTCCCGCACCCTTTCCTTGTGACTTCTCCTTTTTTGTGTGTCCAACAACGACCACCACTCTGCCCTTATCCTCTCACGAGCCACGTGTTTTTTTTTTTTCATTCTGACTCGAGCTCCCTTCCTTGCCATAAGTGGGAAAAAACGAACTTTGAAAGGACCCAAAGGTATGAAGACACAAAGACTGGGAAAACAATATCTGATAGTGGAACCAAACCACTTGCTGAGAAGACCACAATGAGAGCTACCAATTGCAACTCAATAGTTCTCACAGAGCTCAACAGGCCTCCTGGATGTTGCTCCATTCTCCTCTCACCAATGAATCTCAGTAGGGTCTCCAAGTATTGTCTCCCTTGACACATTCCTCTTTGACCAAGAAGTCGTCATGTAGTCCCAAATATTTCTCGTAAATCACCTAATCACCCTTCAAGTACCTGAAATCAACAATATTTTCCTGCCAAATAAAACCACATTAGTGCATAAAAATCAACCATTTTGTGGGCTAACATACTCCCCTCTTCTTATCTGCGAAGTCGTCCTCGACGAGCCAAATCTGTTCCTGCACTCAAATCATCCAACATGTGATCATCACTGAATCAAATACAAATCTTTACCTTGCATGACCATACTCTTCTTCCTCAATGTAGCACCTGAAATCATACTCATACAATCATTGGTCAGTACCAAAATCCAATCATTTCACTCACCATCTTTGTCCATCTTCTCGCATCTTCATTGACATGTCCACCTGTCTGCAAACTTATCAAACATATTAGATCATTTTTCATCAAACACCACATCTACTACCAAAATGAGAAACATCCATATCAATCATCCATATCACATATATATACTCAACACACACATCACGATCCCGCATCACACATGCATTCTCGTCACACACAACATACATACATGCAAACAGAAGACATGTCCACATTCGCTCTCGTCACTCTTCTCGACTACTCATTCAACACGTCACACATCTTTATTCCACATATCAACACACTTTCTACACACAACTTATATATGTAAGCAAGTACCATCCTTGAATTTCATTTTTCCTACCTTCGAGGCTATACCGCCACCTCCCCCCAATTCTTCTTCCATTTCCAATCGAGTCCTCCTGTTTATTTTTCATGCCTCTTCAACTTAGGGTTTCCTATTCCCACTTGCCTTCCTGTCTATCTCTCTGTTTTTCTTGCTCGTCGACTAGATCATATGCTAGGTCACCACCACCTCTCCTAATTTGATGGACACACGGCAAAGACCACTCAAGCCTCACACGAGCTCACTCTAACAAGATCACTCATCGTCGACGCGATTCCGAACTTCACAAGTCATTGCACCACCTAAGAGTCAAACTGAACACTTCTGGAAGGTTTGCAGACAAACAATGCAGCTAGCACGATTGGATTCCTCAAGTCCAAGCTTTCCATAGACACATCGCAACCAAAACCCTAGCCGAGCTTAAGCTTCAATTTGACATGTTTCATCGGGAGTCCACACATAACCCAAATCCCCACAACACAAACACATATATTCCCATCCGAGCATCATGCTCTCTCACCTCTCTTATGTCCCCCCTCGAGCGAGGAATTCTTCTCATTCATTTTTTCCACATTTTTTTTCTCTCTTTTTTCATCAATTTTTTTCACATATTTACTCACACTTGCCGGCCTACGCCGAAGCTGGATGCGACTCGTGGACTCGACCACCCGATCGAGTTTGTTCCACCCATCTACCAACCCAACGCAGCGCAGGACACACAGACAGCTAGCCCTATGTGAAACCGACGTCGGTTCGTGGCTTTGACCACCCGGCCAAAGTGGGTCCACCCACCTATCGGCCCACATAGGCGCGTAGCCACACTCACACATACACAAACATATATTTTTCTCATTTTCTTTTCATTCCTGCATCTCGAGAATTAGGAGACAAAAGAAAGGACCTTTTCCCAACCATCCCAATCACGACACACACACATATATCCCCTCGTGGACGTCCCAATGAGACATATCTCCTCTCTGCTTCCACTCAAGCCAAAATTCAGCCACTAATGCTATGGTCAACCCGTCCTCGCAAAACCCGCACATACTAATTACTTTGCCGACCTGAACTCAAAAAGTGTCACTTCAGTCCTAAGTGTACAGCCAACTCGATCCATCCGTCCTCACATCTCTGACTCGCAATCTGCAAAGCAAACCCTAATCAAACTCAAGCCGTCCTAACCGGCATCCATCATATCATCTTTTTCTTTTTCATCTCCATCCTCTGCCTCGCAGAGATTCCACATGATTCGACAGCTTGCTGATATTGTCCTCTAGCCAGGCGATACGGTCTGGAAGGCCACCATTCATTACTACACCTCTTAATGCCTCGAGCTTCAAAGCTAGATCCCTTATCCCTTCTTCTTTTCGCTCATCCCTACCTTGGAGTCGAAAAATCTCATCATCCACTTGATGGAACCGAACCCACATTTTCTTCTTCTCCTCTTCTAAATGGCTCATCTTTCTTTCTATTTCCAAAGGAACCTCCTCGCTCCTCTCGACTTGGCCAGACAACTTTTCAACCTCCTCGAATCGACCTCTCCTCCCAGATTCTGCTCATATTTTCTACTTCCAGATCATCCACTTTTTTCGACAATTCATTCTTCGTTCTTTCTAACTCTGCTTCGAACACATCCAACCTATCCAACACCGCTTTCAGCTCTTCCTCCAATTTTCCTACTTTTGGGTCCTCTACTTGTCCTCGCATCACATCGTCTTTCCGATTTATCCACCTACCGAGCTTGCTACTCAGCCTTGCATTCTCTTTCCCTACACGTCTCATTTTCTCATGACTCTCCGCTTGGGCACTTTTCATTCTTTCTAACTCCAGGTGGAACTCGTCACATGCCTTACCCGCTTGATCACTGTATCGATGGATTATGCTTTGTACCTTCTCGATTTCATGCTCCATTCCTTCGACTCTCCTCATTAGGTCATCCTCGTCTCTTGAGAGCTCTTCTTCGATCGCAACTCCAAAGCAGTCGGCTACCATCAAGCCGGATCTCAAGTCCCAGACCACGTTTTCACTCTCGGGCTTCACAAGATTTTGCCTCCAGCTTTTGTTTACTCTTTTCCATTCCTTGTTTTTCATTTTTCAACATTCGTACTTGCTTTTCCCAAGTTCCTAGGACCTCGGCCATTTTCTCTTGATTTTCCTCTAATTTCGCTATTTTGATCCTCTCGTTATCTCGCTCCACATGCAACCAGTTGACTTGACATTCCAAGCTCTTCACAAGTTCTACCAAGTCTCGATCATGAGATCCAGTGTCCTTGCTTTCACTTGCTCTCGCAGTCTCCGTTGACGAAGTAACTCCACCTTTGTCAACTTCCACATACAAGGAGGATAAACACCTATCAGCTTGATTCATTGTGACCTTTATGTCAGTCATCTCTTTTGAGCCACACACGTGCTCGCATAGTCTCTTTTTCCCGCAGTCCGCACATGTGGGGACAAAATCCAACGGGGAGCATACACGAGGGCAATATTTGGCTATATGCCCAATCTGCTCGCAACACCAGCATCTCACATAATTTGATATCGGGCCAAATCGCCACCCTCGGTTCACATGATGTCTCATGGTCGGACGAGAACATATCCATCTATTTTGTCCAAAATTCGGTTGCTTCATGTTGGCATTCTCCAAACCACATGCTGGCTTTTGTTGGGCCATTTCTTTAATGAAGGTCAGAGCAAATTTGGGATCGACTTGGCTGTGCCACACGATTGGGGCACCAAGCGAACTCGTAGCACTCTCGATGAGATGTGCTAAGCCAATCCCCAGCAGGATCGCCAAATGTTAAGTCCTAATGCCCACGAAAAAGATGTTTATACAAGCCCTTATTTTGCTCAAACCCCGTGGAATTGGTCCACTTGGATTATTTGGAACCCACAATGATCTCGCAATGGATTCTTCTTATGGCTATGCACTAGCTCGTATGGTTCCCGGCAAACGCACCATAACGATACGCTTTTTGGTCCAAGGGAAAGTGCCTATGCTCAATGATACTTTGCCTAATTTTCTTACACTAGGTCAATTTTGGTCTTCCCTAAGTCCACAATTTCACTCCAAAGTTTTGATGGAGGAGGCGAGAAAACGCATGCGCGATTGGATATCCGACTCCAGCGGTCACCTTCTGTAACCTCCCTTTCTTCACTCACACTCTCGATTTCACTTAGTCAGTGTTTATACAACATAATTATGATTGCTCGCTCTTTAACTTACATAAAAACGGCAACTCACCAGCTCTACCTTCTAGTGTTTTGTTTCTAGCAATTTGTTCCAAGATTTAAAGGCACGGTTGCATAGTTTATTACTCACATAACATGTTATTCCATAATGTAACATTACATAAGGCAAAAAACTTGATACTACATGCAGTTCGTGTGAGTATGTCACAAGTAAACGTTTCACGTCTTGAGTAATATTTCAGTGGAAGCACATACAACAATAGCTTATATTTGCTGAAGGAAGATATACGTTACTTCTACCATTTTGTCCCTGCCTCAATAACTGGACAACTAAAAACACTTTGTCGGTGCAAAAAATTGGGCAACATTCTTCAGTTATGCTCTAAGAAATTATGCCTATCCCGAAACAACAGCATAACATATATATATCCCCATAGATTATATATATCCAATAATCAATCTGCTGATTCCTGCCATGGTCTGTATCTTATGATTTCCAGCAACAGTTCAATTTCCCAAGAGACTTTGGAGGTTGAATCCTGAGCCCTAAATCGGTCTCATATAACATGCTCCAGATTTGGACTTTGGAGTTGTTCTTAGAAATCGAAGCCATTTATCTTTTTTTTAATAGAATGGAGGTTCGGCCATTCATCTTTGAGCACGAGTGTAGAGCATTGAATTACATCATTGAAACGTATGGAATCACTTCTAAAAACTGGCGACTTAAACTTATTGCTGCACATATTAAATCTACAGGAATGGATGCAAAATCACGAACAAAACAACAAAAAATACATCGACAGAAGTAGCTCTGCTCAGAATTATAAACTTTCAACATCCCTCGTTAATACCCGATTGCTCCTATGAGTGAATGTACCCTCGATGCCTTGAGTAGAATGCTAATTAGAGTTTCAAACAAGCTTACCAAAGATAATATGATCAGGTTTGAAATAATTGTGCAGATTCATATGTCGAGTGAAATCATTCACAGAGTTTGCTCAGGCTACCGCACATCTTCCTGTCTATTTTTGACTTGTTCTCTTCCTCGGATGTTCACAGTCACCTCTGCATCCGTCCTTCACCTAGACTTCTTTTTCTAACAGAACACGCGACCTTTAGATTTGCCTGATGCCGTGCTAAGGCCACCTCTCTGACACAACTCCCCTCTTTTTCAGAACCATCCTTAGCTTCCACAGCAACGAGCCCGAGTCCCGAGTCCCGCGCCCTTTCCTTGTCCTCTCATGAGAGAAAAGCGAAATCCCCCTCTACCTGTACTTCTCTGATCTTCCGTCAGCATCTCCCTTTTTTTTTTCCCAGACTTCTCCTTTTTTGTGTGTCCAACAACGACCACCGCTCTGCCCTTATCCTCTCACGAGCCACGTGTTTTTTTTTTTTTTTCATTCTGACTCGAGCTCCCTTCCTTGCCATAAGTGGGAAAAACGAACTTTGAAAGGACCCAAAGGTATGAAGACACAAAGACTGGGAAAACAATATCTGATAGTGGAACCAAACCACTTGCTGAGAAGACCACAATGAAAGCTACCAATTGCAACTCAATAGTTCTCACAGAGCTCAACAGGCCTCCTGGATGTTGCTCCATTTTCCTCTCACCAATGAATCTCAGTAGGGTCTCCAAGTATTGTCTCCCTTGACACATTCCTCTTTGACCAAGAAGTCGTCATGTAGTCCCAAATATTTCTCGTAAATCACCTAATCACCCTTCAAGTACCTGAAATCAACAATATTTTCTTGCCAAATAAAACCACATTAGTGCATAAAAATCAACCATTTTGTGGGCTAACAGGGTACAAATATTTCTGAGTGATATTCCCAGAATCCCGTTATGAACATCTCCTCAAATGTCTGTTTAAAACAAGCTGGGAGGTACTTTATTCTGGCATGCCAAGCATATATTACCTCTATGGATGGGGTTGTGCTCATGTCGTATACCAAATCTTGGTTTCCTGTAAGAAATCCGACACCTGAGAAGTGGGGGTCTTTAATATTCTTGAACGTCCTGAAGGTGATTAGCATTAGTTCAAAGATTTTCATACACATTTGTGCCATCACATTTGGGGTATTCCGTAATCGAGTGCTCCAGTGTCTGATGGTAGAAATCATGTAATTTACAGTGGGAGGGCCTTGTGGCGGTGCTAGATAAACATAATTTAACCACTTTGCACAACCCTTGACGTTCTTGACAGCAATTGTAAACTCTGGCCAAGTGCGCTGGCGGAATACTGGAACATAACAAGGATTGTATTTAATAAAAAGGGGCATGTTAGTCCAGGTACGAACCATTTCCGGGTAGGTTTCAAGAAGACAGATTCTCCAGGTTGGTTGATGAATGGAGCCTTTCTTCGCACTTTCTGGGATATCCTCTGGCCCAAATTGTGTGGCAAAAGTTGGAGGTTTGCCACAACTGCGTTTAATCTCTGCATTGTAATCCGCAAGAAGCACACAATATGGCACATATTGATGATCCATCATTGGTGCCGATCCATCTATGATGAGACATGCGTTGAAAGTATTCAGACTTGATGATGGTGTCTTCTAACTTTGCCATAGATTGGATTTGAATGGCCACTCTATCTTCATGGGTTGTTGCTGTCTTCTCTAGTGTTTGGAGCCATTCAGGTACTTCAACTTCCAATGTGTCCATTCCTTCTGAGGTCTGTGCACCACCTGACATCGGCATAGGAACGTATGGTTCCTCATAGGTTTCATCCACCTCAATGGGTACTAAATCCTCTGGTTCGGGTTCTACAACTGGGGAGGGCTGCCTTTCATATTCTAATAACTTTTTCTGGAGTTCAGCCACCTGCTCTGTCAATGCCTTTACTTCCTCTGAAGTCGAGGCTGTTTCTATTACCTTGGTTGGAGCCTCCTTTTCCCTGAGCTGGCTACGTAGCTCATCTCGTTCCCTTTCCAAATCATCATGTGCGTCTAATAAATCTACATAACTTTCCAAGATGGTTTTCATTGTTTCTGTGGGAATCGCTTTGAACTGTTCTGGATCGATCTCATGGGGGGACCCTTCCATGGCTGCTTCCAGGTTTTCTTCATTTTGTTTCTGCAACCGTTTATTTTCTTCAAGTGCTGTAGCCATATGCTTGCGAAGTAGAGTTAAATTATGCCGGACTCTCAGGTTATCTGTTTGGTACACCTCCAGCAAGGCTTCAAGTTGTTTGACACCGGGTTCTGCTGATGGTTGGGGTGTCTCCAGGAGTGTTTGATGGGCTTGCTCGAGAGTGGTGTGGCGTTGGTTGAGTTCCGCATTTTCTTCTTCTAGCCTTATGAGTCGTGTTTGTAGTTGCTGATGGTTTGGTGTCAGCTGATGATGGCGGCCTTCTAGTTCCCTGTACTCCCGCTGAAGTTGATATACGCATTGATGTAATGACAGGAATATACTATTTACATTAAGAGATGCAGTTAAAGATGAAGATGCAGGGGGAATGGGGAAGGGGAAGGGAGTTGTGAATGCGGTGGAGTCAAGTGGTGAAGTAGGTGGAGGGGGTATGGGAGATTGAGGTTGTGTGGGGGGTGGGGGTGGTACTGTGGCGGGTGATGTTTCCCTTGTGTCAAATGTGTGTGTGACTGCAAAGATGGGGACAGCGGGTGGGGTGGAAGTGATATTTGTGAAGAGTGTCGTGAAGGTGGGCATGGAAACTCCTCCAAATTGGATACCGGGAGAGAGAGGAATTCCCATGACAACTGTGGTAGTGGTAGAAAAGGGCGTGGTCGTGCCGGTTGGTGAGGTGAATTGTGTAGCGAGAGGTGAGGTGGGTGGGGAGAGTGGTTCCTCCTGATGTTCTTCTGTTTGCGTGTTGCCTTCCGGTTCTGATACATTGATGTGTATTTGTTTTCCAGATCACCTAGGGCGGGCAGGCACAGGTTTCTCAAATCGATTAATGTATGTCATGGCCTCATGTATGGCCTCATCCAAGCCGACTGCCTCTGCATGCAGGTTCATGGATTCGATAAACATATCGTCCACACCTTCCTCAGCCAATAGTTGGCTCATGAGCACCTTGCCTGATTCAAGTGACATTTTGTGTTGTTCCTGAACTCGCTTCATGGTTTGGTACAATCTTTTTATTTGTGCCGAATATGTTGGGGCACTTGCTAGCTCTGAGAGTTCATCATATTCTTGATATTGTTCTTCATCGGCTTCTTCTTCTTCTCCTCCTGCCTCTTGTTCATCTCCTTCGACTTCTACGATGACTGGTTGTGTCGGGGCTGGTGTTGTTGTGGTGGGGTGTGGTTCCTGGGCCTAGTGTGCTTTTGTTTCAAGATTAGATTCGTAGATCAGCCTGGCAACTTCTTCATCCGTGAGGTCATTGAGAGTAAATCCCTGTGGAAATTCCAAGTCTAATGGAATGGGGGGAAACACCAAGTTGGGTCCTTCTGTACTTGGTCTGGGAAGACGAATGGTGAATGGCCGAACATGCCTAGTTTGAGGAGGAGTCACCTCAGGTGTGGTAGTGGCTCCCCTTGGTTGAACACATGGTAATTGGACGCCCCCTCTCATCTTCTTCGATGGAGGACCTGCTGTTGATAGTCGCCTTTGGAATTCTTGGGCCCTGGACCACACTAGTGCTCTTTGAATGGGCACGTCATATGCTAGGCACCTGTAAATTATTCTTGTTAGGGCACAACAGCCATGAAGTACATTTTGCTGCTTCTTATTCCAGCGCTGATGGGCTAGGTGTATCTGATCGATGACCCAGTGCGGTATGTTGAGGGTGAGGTTCTCTGTTTCTGCCAAGTATAAGCTGAACCATATTTTCTTAGGGGGCATAGTGAATCGTTCTTGTGCGGGAAAAGCAAAATGTTGCATAACAGTTCGTAAGTGGAGAGCAATGGTAGGCGTCATTGCCACCATGTCCTTCAATTTATTGAGATCTTTATGCTTCATCCTACCCGGAACCATTGTTTCTTTCTCGGTGGGAATGTGCATACCTTGCATGTTCAATGCCTCTAGTACCAGGTTGAGGGTCAGTTTGAATCTCTTGAGTTCGTGTCCTGGCAACAATGATGGTAGTACAAAAGTACTATCGCCTCCCTTGACCCTGCTAGGAGTTATGGTACTTATGAAATAGGAGCAGCGTAGAAAATCAGGTTTAGGCAAGTGTGCTCTGAAATATCTATCCAGGCCTGCCTTGGTCCAAACTGATCGCATTACCTCTGCATTCTGATAGTTCTCGAATTCCCGAGTGAAAAAGTGGTAGCGTCCCCATTTGCCATTAAATTCAATTTCTGCTTCCCAGAAGTAGATGCCGTCACCCAATGGCCCTGCTACATCACTGAACCAATGAGCATGTTTCCCCACTTGAGAAGTGTGTCCCTGAGGAGGGTCCTGGATAGGAAGGGCATGCACGCTTGAAGTTCTTGAGGCCTTTCAGTGAGTGGCGGTTCCAGAAGAATAGTTTCAATGTCCACAATCTGTGCGTTGGACCCTACCTGGGAACTGGTGCCTCCAGCTTCTGCCATCATTATTGCTTGCTAGCTGGTTCTGTTGAGAATATAGAAACATGTGTTAACATTGTAAAGGACAAGTTAGAATCGTTTTTGTCCCCATTACAACATTATCATGAGGTCCAGGAGAGATTAGTAGGTTAATAAGTGCTCGGTGCTTGTGTGTGTATTTAGGAATTGGTTGGACCTAAGAACTAAGTGGAGTGATGTAGTGTGAGAGTGACGTAGTTAGTAGGTGGGCATGGATTTACAACTGGGGTCCGGGGGTTTATTACAAGTTTTACGTTGCCAAAGGCAGTGGATGGGCTTTGATCTTGATTGTGTGGAGGCTCTGAAGAGTTTGATAGGGGTATCTGCTTGAAGATGAGGCTTTTTAGGGACCCATTTACAAGTGATTCTACTAGTGCTCATGGAAGAATATGTGTCCGTGCGTGAGGTGTAAGACTGGGCCTCAGATGTTCGAATGAGTGAAACATGTTGTACCGGTTGCGGCCGTGGTGTAGCTATTTGAGCCCGCAAGCAAGCCCTAGGCACCCAGATTTGTCGTGATTGTGGGCTGGCCTTCATTGACTTCTTGGGTACCCAAATAGACTTCACTTTTGCAGAAGAATTAATGAAGGACTTCTTATTAGTGTTGTGTTGTTGACTACTAATAAGAGGTTTTGGGCGTGGGGTTGGCCTGGTCTGAACAGGGAATTCGCCTTTTTGCCTCCATACTTGTTTCCATGGATGAAACAATCTGCTTTGCTCCTTTTTTTGGCATCCAATATCGGTAGTGTTCTGCTTCTTCTGTATTTGATCTGCCGTTGGTTGTTGCAACCTTCTGGTCTTTGGAAAAGAAGGGAGTTCCGTCCTCTCCCTGGTTCCGTTGTTGAGACAAGCCTCTTTCTGCATCATACAGTGTTGGACAAAAATAGCATTGTCAACTTCAGGTGCGTCCCTGGAAGGACCAAGAGTTTGTGCCTTGCCTAGTTCCTTGAGTGCCTCATTTTCCAATTCAACTGTAATTCGGCTATGATCTACCCATACCTGAAGAAGTCCACTTCTTAGGTTGAGATTGACTGCATGATCATAGATCCAGTCCTGACCCAAGACAAGAGGCTCAGTGAGGTCCTCATCTTGACACACTAGTACTTTGACTGTCATCACTTCGGCTTGAATGGAGATAGGAAGATCCACCTCGCCCATACAAGGGGTTTCCACACCTCCCAATCCTATGAGATATGCTTCTATAGGATCGATAGTTAATTTCAATTCTTGACAGTAAGATAACTTGACAGCACTAGTGGATGCACCTGAGTCAATCAAAGCTCTTATAGTCTTTGTACCTTTTCCTTGTCCTATATCTACGGTTATAAAAGGATGTCAATCAATTATCCTATGAGAGCTGATACCTGAAACTTCACACATAGCCACATGATATCCTTGGTCTGCATATGCATCTGGCCTAGGTTGCTCTCTACCTTGTCTTCTTAATTTCATTCTCCGTATGCGCTCTAAGGCTTTTGCTTGAGCTTCTTCTCGAATCTGCTTTTCTTCTTCTTTGCGTTTCTTAGCAGTGTTGAGACGACTTAGCATTTCCTTTGTGAGTGGTTCCTGATACAACTTGACCCTGCATCCACTAATGTAGCTTGGAAGAACATCACCTTCTAAGGTGGCAAGCTGTACTGCTCCACTCGTTGAGATCCTATTAATTATCATGGGTCCGTAACCTCTTTTCTCTAGTTTCCTCGCATGTTGTTTCAAAGTGTAGACTAGTACCAGATCTCCTACTTTCAAGCCTTTATCCTTAATATGGGCATCAAAATATGCCTTTTGTCGTTTCTTAGCTGCATATATCCCTGCTGCCGCCCTCAGTCTTGTTTCTCCTAATCGTTCAAGGTCAAAAAGTCTAGAGGAGAGTTCATGACCCGTCCATTCATGCTCTTGTGCTACTTTCAGTGTAGGTATTAAGAAGTCCAATGGTAGCACTGCATTTTGGCCAAATACCATCTGAAAGGGGGTGGCTTGGAGTACCGTTTTGTAGGCGACTCGGTATGCCCAAACAACATGGTGTAGCTGTTTGTCCCAATCAGAGCGTTTATTGTTCACTAATTTCGTCAGTACATTGCATAAGATCTTGTTGGTGCTCTCAGCCTGGCCATTTGCTTGAGGGTGATAGGGGGCATACTTCTTATGTACTACCAAGAATTTTTGGAGCAGATTTTCAATAACTTCATTCAAGAAGTGAGTGCCTCTATCACTAACTAGCTCTATAGGTAGCCCGTATCTAGTGAACACATTCTCAAATAAAAACTTAGCTGTTGTTTGAGCATCGTTCTTCGTTGTGGCTTTTACCTCTACCCACTTTGTTAGATAGTCTGCATGGGAACCCTTAGCTGGGGGATTATTAGGACCTACGAAGTCTATTCCCCACTTAGAGAATGCACGTCCACCCATCATAGGTTTCAATGGCATCTCATCTTTACGTATAGGATATTGAGTTCTCTGACAGACATCACATCGTTTCACGTAAGTATGTGCATCCATGTGAAGGGTCGGCCACCAGAAGCCCGCAAAAGTATTGCCTTGATCACCCGATCTGGTCCAAAGTGTCCTCCTGCTACACCTTGGTGACCAGTGTCCAAGATCTTGAGATATTCACTCTCATGGACACATAGTCTCAGGTAACCGTCTTTACCACGTTTGTATAGATTATCACCAATGAGTGAGTAATCCTGGGCTTCTTGTTCTAAACTCCTTTTCCTAGCCAGAGTCATGTCTAGAGGGAATGTTTTCGTCCTCAGAAAGGATACTAGTGGTTCACTCCAATCCGGCACTATGGACACTTGATAAAGAGTGGCATGTTCCACAGGTGGTTTAGTGCAGCAGATTGGGCATTCCTTGCACAACTTTTGGACATCAGCTTCCATAGTCGGTCAATGCACTCCGAGTCTCCGTAGTGTCTGTAGGGTTCATCGCTTTGAGTAGTGTTGCTCTAAGGCACCTACATGTGCTAATTGCAACCACTTCGCATACTCGTCCTCTTCTACACAACAAGCCAAGATCCCTTGATCTGTGTGCTTGTACATACTTCTAGCCATGATGTGGTACTTTTGGGCTTTTACTACCTGTCTATCCTATGTGGCTATTACTGGGTGGTTAGGCCCGTACGTCAATACTGGCACTAATGGCTTAGCCCACTGCGGCACCACTTCCAAATTAAACAAGTAAGCATCAGGAAGGTCATCTGACACTCCTTGTGGGGCTTCTCCAGATGTGAGCCTAGAGAGATTATCCGCTCTCAAATGAGTCCTCCCTTTCCTTACCACAACCTCGAAATCATATTCCATTAGTAAGAGAAACCATCTTACTAATCTTCCTGTATTGCATGGCTTGTTCACGAGATATAACAATGCTTGGTGGTCAGTAAAAAATTTAAACTTGTTTGCAAGAAAATAGTGTCTAAATTTCTTAACTGCATATACCATGCCTAAGCCTTCTCTCTCAGTAGTGGTGTAATTTCGTTCAGCTGCATTCAATTGTCTACTGGCATAGGCAATTGGGAGATCCATATTACCTTCACCAGTAGGTTGTGCGAGTACACATCCAATAGCGTAATTGAATGCATCCACATGAACATGGAATGGCTTGTTCCAATCTGGTGTGGTCAAGATTGGTGCTGAACATAATCTTCGTTTAAGCTCCTGGAAGGAATTCTCACATTCATCAGTCCACTCAAAGTTAGTCAGAAGTCCGTACATGGGCTTTGCAATGACAGCATACATGTGAATGAACCGGCGGTAGTAACCACAATGCCCCATGAAAGTTTGTACTTCCTTGACATTCTTTGGCCTAGGTAACTCGGCTATGGCTCTCACTTTTTCTTCATCAGTGGATATGCCATTCTTTGACACTATGTGTCCTAAAATCTTACCTTGCCTGACCATGAAAACGCACTTTTCTGGGTTTAGGCAGACTTGATATTCTCTACATTTGTCAAAGATTTGTCTCAGTTCAGGAATATGGGTTTGTCTGATGTTGGAATGAGCACAAAGATCATCAACATAGACTTCTAAATTCTTCCTCAGGAACTCCTTAAATACATGGCACATCAGCCTCTGGAAGGTTGCTGGTGCATTGGTAAGCCCAAATGGCATTACCCGAAAGGCGAATATGCCCCATTCTGTGGCAAAAGCTGTCTTATGCTGATCCTCTGGAGCTATGGCTACTTGATTGTAGCCCGAAAATCCATCAAGGAAGCTATACACTTCCTTGCCTGCTACTCTTTCTAAGAGATGTTCTGTGATGGGAAGCGGATAGTTATCTCGAATTGTGGCTGCATTGACCTTCTTTAAGTTAATGCATACACGTAATTTACCATTCTTTTTGGGCACCACTACAATGGGGGATACTCATTCAGTGTGCTCAATTTCATAGATAAATCCAGCTTCAACCAGTCTATCTATCTCCTCTTTGATCTTGGCAGCGTAATTATCATTGTATGTATATGGCTTTTGCTTAGAGGGTTTGGCATCTGAGGTCATGGGGATGGTGTGTGAGCATATGTCAGGGTCCACACCTTTCAAGTCCTTGTAACTCCAAGCGAACACATCTCTGTATTCTCTTAGCAAGGCTATCAATTCTTGCTCTTCTTCTTCCGTCAGGTCATGTCCTATGTAAGTGCATCTCTCTTCTCCTTCTTCCATGGCTACCACAATTTTCTTCGTGGTTTCTTTGTTATCATAGGCCTCTCCTGATTGTGCCTCTCGTTTAGGCATTCTGATCATGATTCTCCTATCATCTATCTCATACTTCTTAAAATTTTATGGGACCTCAAACAAAGATTCCTCCTCTTCTTGTGTGACTTCTTTCTTCGTCCTTCTCTTTCCTTCTTCCTTAGGGGTTACATGTGTGGCTAGCCTTACGTCTTTTGTAAGCTCTCCGTGCCTCTGGGGTTGAAATTCTACTTCATAGAAGTATTCTTCATCTGATGCAAAAGGTGGGTCCATAATGATTGACTCTAGATCGGAGTCACTTGCATCCTCAAATGCATCAGGGCTAGGTTCGCACTCTTCTAAAACCGCCTCTCCCATGATTGGCTCTATGGAGAAGACTGAAATGTCATAGCCATCTTCATCACAGTGAGGTGTCCATTGTTCTTCATTGATGGCTACATCCATTGTTGCTAGGATTTCTGCCCAGCCGTGGGGTTCAAATTCTTCGTCAAGAAAAACTACAGGCGCATAGGCTAGGTCTTGAATTGATCTATGTGTTTCTTTTGCACCTATCTCTCTGGCTTCTTCTCTCTTCTCTTCTTCTACTGATACTTTGCACATCCATAAGTGGGTGTCTTCATGCATCCATGAGGATCTTGATCCTATGGAATGCACAGATTCCGTATCATCTTTGGCTCTATGGATGGGATTCCATTGGATAGGGGGGACATCTCTATGAGAGTAATCTTTGAGATTCACTTTGGTCATAACACCTAAGTGTTGCAGGTACAAAGAATTGGTTCCCCAATCCTGTACCACTTGCAACTGTTGCATAAAAGGTCGTCCCAAGATCATTTCATAGGCATGGTTCTTGCTAAAATCACATATAGCAAATGTATGCTCAAACTCGACACCACAGGTGGTGAGAGTTATTCCTTCTAGCAATCCTAAGGGCCTCTCAATATGACCATCGGCCATCTGCAATTTCATTCTCGTTGGCCTGAGTGCTGGCTTGCCCCAATGCTTCCATAGGGAAGTGGTGGCAATTGCAACTCCTGCACCTGAGTCCAAAATTGCCTTGGTGGTGTACCCCTGGTAGGTAATGGGAAGATAGGTGTTCCCTTCTTCACCTTCACACATGTCTCCTATCTTATCCAAGGGTATCTCTGGCACTGTCCAATGTGATCCTACCTAGGAATGAGGTTTCACTATCGCTGGTACTTGTTTGGCGATATGTTTCCATAATTCAGGTATAACCTTGAGTAGCTCTTCTAACTTGAGATTGCACTGCACTTTAGTGTTTTTCACTACCTCTGTGTTCCTAGGTAAGACTGAGTCCTCATTTCGTACCATGACTGTGGGTGCTCTCATACAAGTAGACTTAGCTTCCCATGGGCCTGTGAAGTGGGGTAATTCTTGTAGAGAGTTAGACTCAAAGTCTAGTCTTTCCTAAGAGTGGTTGCTCTCCTGCTCCTCATAAATGGATGGGATGTCTTGTGGGAATTGGTCGTGTGCATCATCCACAAGTTCAATGGGAGGAGGTACTTCACTTTCTTTAGCCCATTTGTCTTCTTGAATCTCTCGTAGGAATTCTGGTGTGAATCGATTCATAGAAGATGATGTGTCTGGCTCCGTAGAGTTAGGCACATAAGCTTCAAGCACATATGCTTCCTGGGCAGGAAGACCTGCTCTTTCACTTGCCTTGTCCTTATGTTGAGAGGAGGGTTCCTTTTCTGATTGTGCAATTAGCTTTGGTCTCAAAATCCTGGTGTGTTCTCTAGGTCGTGGTAGAGGGAAGTCTTCCATATTCCTTTGATTTCTTGGGGCTCTATGTACCTCAGGCTCTACTCTATTTGTTTCCATCCTCGTTCTTTCTCTGCCCCCTGGGTTAGCAAAGCTTACTTCTGGCCTATCTCTACTTCTGTCTCTTTGAGTTCCATGAGCTTGGGATGTTCCCGCTCCAGGGTGACCATAGGACACATTTGATCTTGGTTGGGGGAAAATAATTTCACCTTTCCAAGTGTAAGCATGCCTATCATTTTCTGTCACCACAAAGATCCTCTCTGAAGTGTGATCTAAGTAGGTCACTCTGCCTGGGCTATCAGGATCCTTAAACTCATAGATCATGATTGTTCCTATATCGATTGGTCGATCAGATTTATACCTCCAAAAGGCTTCGTCAGTTTCTCAGTTCAAAAGCAGATCTATGCTCTTATTATCTTGGGGAATCCACTCTGGTGTGATAATCCTAGTGAGAACAGATTTGCCTCGGGGGGTCCTTGGTTCTTCACCCATGCTTCCTTGCTCTAGGTCACCTAAGTCCGTTCCTGGGATCTCATTCCCAAATTCATCAGTCCTATCTGGATGACTGGTGACTACATATATTGTCCCTTCCTTGTCTAAGTACGCTCTGTTTTTGAACTTGACAGCTGGGCGCTCTAGTCCAATGGATTGATCGGGATTCTTAATCTGTACACAGATCTTCCTAGGCCGTCCTCATAGATGCTAGCACCCAATCGGTTGGTCCTAAGGTATTCCAACTGCGTTTTGTAAGGGCCTTCTACCCTGTGCAAGTATGGCACTCTTGGACTTCCCTTAGGTCTGTCCATGCCTTGAGACATCTCTAATTCACTAGTCTCAGAACTAGGGTAGTGTGAGTGGTGGCTCAACTGTTGGGCCCAAGACCTAGCAGTGTGGTTGACACTGGCCTCTGAAGACCTAAGGCTTTGTCTATCTCTCCCTAGATGTCGCCCTGATCTAAGGTTCATAAGCCTAATTGAATAACCCAAATTTGCCCAAGCACAACCTCGTTGTGGAGTTCTTTTGTATCAGTTACTTGATTCTTTTTAGTTGATTACCGTGTTAACATTCTTGTCTGATATCACGTCGTAAGGTATATTTGAGTGTAGTTCCGCACTTAAAGTTGATCGTTCCACGTTAAGTTCTTTTTCTTTAAAGTTCTCGACAGTACAAAGATTATGTTCTTAGCTTGAACTTTGAAAGTTTAGGTATTCTTCAACTTGATAATTGCCTATCGTTGCCCTGACTTACTCCTACCTCTAGTCGTTCTTAGCCTAAGCTAGGAATTGACGAAGGGGAGTTGAGAATATTCCAACCTTTCTTGCTGATCCTTGTTCTTTAGTGCTCGAGAAGTTGATTCTCAAGCTTGCACAAAGCCCTTGCTTGGACGCTCTCAATTGCTTCTCAATAGACCTTCATCAGTCCCAAGATTAGTTCCAGAGTTAAATTCAAATGACAGATTAGACCACTTTCATGCATGTAACTCACCGACCAAATTATCTCTTACCTTTATAAAAAACAATCCCAAGGATCCCTCAGTTTTCCTACCTCGGGTATGGTTAACTTCAAAAAACCCTATCTAATAATCCTGATCTTAATTTTCACATAACCAGTGGAAGTTTTGGTTGTACTTCCCACGAGCTTTCCAACAAAACAAGAATCACAGCAATTGGATTTTGTATGAGGAAGTTATGTCCGATCAAGGTTTAGGTGCTAAAACAGGGTTCAAAACAGTTTACTCAGGCAGACAGGAACTCTTGAATTACTTGGGTTGCGGCCTCACAATGTAATGCCAAACCCTTAAAAGTTCCCCAAAAAATTAGACCACTATTTTTTTTTTTTTGCCCTTAAAAATTGGCCAAATTTGCCCTTCTATCGCGTTCGCAAGTTCTGTCAGTCGCGATTGACAGGTCAATCGCGATTGATGTGTCGATCGCGATTGACAGGTCCGTCGTGGCTATCAGTCGCGATTGATGGGTCAATCACGATTGACACGTGGCTCGAAAAGTCAATCAGTCGTGGTCAAAGGATCATTGACTCTGTCAGTCGCGATTGACAAAGCCGTTGTGGGCTGTCAGTCGCGATTGATGGGTCGATCGCGATTGACAGGTCTGTCCGTCGTGGTTCATCGATCGCGATTTACAGAGCGATCGCGATTGACAGAAATCTGATGAATTTCAAAAATCTAAACACAGTTTTGGGAAGCTCTAGGCTTGTAGATCATGGTTTTGTACTTTGTTTGGCAAATGGAGCATTTTATCTGTCGGTCGCGATTGACAGAGGTCGGCGACACAGAGACAGTTGCCAAGATTTCCGTACCTGCGCGGAGTGCTAGAGAAGATGATGTAGCATGTACCTGCAAGACAGCTCAAGAAACATGCAAAACTACACACACAATATCGCTCTCTCGCTCTCTCTCACAAGTGGAATGAGGGAAATGGAAGGAGGAAGGAAATATAGTCAAAAAACTGAAATTTTTGCGATGATGGAGATGGAGGTGGGAGATGGTGATGATGATGATGGTGATGAAGGAAACAAAATGAAATAAATAAAAGTGAAGAAAATACCTATAACTCCAACGCTTCAACTCTACGTCTTACCATCACACGCTCGTCCTCAAAGCTCGATCCCCGGCAACGGCGCCAAAATTTGGTGTAGCTCAGTGATGAGTAGCACCTCCTTTAATGTCAATCCGGGAAGACGAGAGGATGGTATGAAGACCTCGAGCAAGTGGAGGCACAAGTGCGTGAGTGAGAAGCACACAAACATGCACACACATACACACACACGCGCACACACGGCAAGACAAAGAGTGAGAAGCAATGGAGTTCTTAGATTACTTTCAAAAAGCTCTTACAAGTTCATTTCAATTACAATCTAGCCTCAAAAATGAGCTCTCTAGCTCTATTTATAGTTTTTTACTAGGTTTTGGCCCTGTCCAGACCTAGTGTCCGGCCTAGTTAAAAATTAGATTCCAGGGCCAATTTGAGGGCTTAAACGGAGTCTAAAAAATACGAAAATTGATATGTAGGCACTTCTAAGGCTCCTCAAGCTCAAGGACTCCTTGGCTTGCACAAAATAGAGCTACAAAAATACGAAATGGTATTTACAATGGTTTTTAGTGATTAAAATCACTATTTGTGTAGGGATTTTCTCTGTTGATTTGTCGTACACATCTTTGAGCTCCCTACTTGCTCTTTCTTCTTGTGCGCTCCGCTCCTTGATGTCTGAAAAATTTAGATGGCCTACTTGTCAGATCTTCTTTTGCTACTGTGTCTGCTTGTGCTATCTCTTCGTTCCGACCCTCTTTGTCTTGTGGCTCCTTCGGTTCCCTGACTGCTGCCAACACATGGCATTATAAAGATGTAGAAGGAGTGCTTGCAAATTATGGAGAGCACAAAATTCCTCTTTTCGATGGAGCTAAACCAGTAAGAGGAAAGAGTTATAGACTTAATCCGAAATATTATGAAGCTTTTTGTATGGAAATACAGAAGATGGAGGATGCAACAATCATCATTCTTGTGGAACACTCAGAATGGCTTTCACAAATGGTTATAGTACCAAAGAAGAATACCAACAAAATCAGAATTTGTGTTGACTTTAGAGCACTCAACAAGGTAACCATTCCAGACGGATTCCCCATGCCTTTTGCAAAGCAGGTCATTGAGGAAGTGGCTAGACATGCATTATATAGCTTGATGGACGGCTTTAGTGGATACAATCAAATATCCATCCATCCAGATGATAGGGAAAAGACCGCTTTTATCACACCATGGGGCACACATGTATACATAAAATTGCCATTTGGGCTCAAAAATGCTCCGACCACCTTTAACAGAATTGTCAACCTCATTTTTGGACCCTTATTGCTGGAAACACTTAGAATTTTCATGGATGACTTTTCTTCATTTTCAGGCACTCACAAGGAGACCCCTTTGGATTGCTTGGATAATCACTTGAGACAACTGCAGAATGTTTTTAAAAGATGCAGGGAGACTAAACTAAAGCTCAACCCAAATAAATGTCATTTCCTCGTGATAGAAGGAACTCTCTTGGGACATGTGGTATCTGCTAAAGGTATGGCTTCCCACCCGGATAAAATTATTTCTATACTAAATTTACCTAAACCCAAATCTCCTAAAGAGATTCAAAGCTTCTTGGGGCATACTAGGTACCACAAAAGATTTATCAAAATTTATGGAGAGATAGCTAGGCCCTGGCTAGACTTAGAGGTAAAGAAGTGCCATTTAAGTGGGAATGAGAAGAAGAAAATGCTTATCAAATATTAAGGTCCAAATTGGTGGCTTCACCAATTTTTATCACACCGGATTGGTCAAAACTTTTTCATGTACATGTACCAGTGCATATGCAATGGGTGCAGTTTTGACTCAACATAGTGAGGAATACAAACTTGATAGACCTATTCAATATGCCAGTCAAATTTTGACAAAGTCTGAAAAAAATTATAGCACCATAGAAAGGGAGGCCCTAGCAATGGTTTTCGTTGTACAAAAGTTTCATCATTACTTGTTAGGAGTGAAATTTTTTATCATAACTGATCATCAACCGCTCAGATATTTACTGAATAAGCCACAAGCAACTGGTAGGGTATGGAGGTGGCTACTTTTGTTTCCAAGAATTTGATTTTTCTATAGTTCATAAACTAGGTTGAGAAAATGTCATGGTAGATCACCTATCTAGGATTAACTCTATGGATCAAGAAATTGGAGTAAATGATGATTTTCCAAATGCTAATTTGTTTACTATACGAGCACAAGGTTTGTATCATGACATCAAGAATTTTCTTAAAACTCGATTGAATCCAGAGAAGGCAAGCACAGTGCAAAGAAAGACGCTGCTAATCAAAAGCAGACCTTTTACCTTCATTGAGGGAAAATTATATAGAGGGCAAGGACAACATGTTTAGAAAGTGCATGGAAGAAGAAGAAGTGAGGGAAATCCTTAAATCTGCACATGAAGGAAGAGGTGGTGGGCACCTTCTAGGACACATTATGAGCTAGAGAATCCTTGATGCTGGTTTATGCTGGCCTACATTATTCAGAGATGCAGAGAAATGGGGAAGAGCATGTGATGTTTGTCAGAGGTGTGGAGCCAAGCCAACAAAGTAGTGGCACAACCCCTTGGTTGTTTCCACTTCTTGGCAACCATTTGAGAAGTGGAGGCTAGATTTTGTCGGGCCCATCTACCCTGCATTGGTTCCAAAGAGAGGAAAGTATCTATTACTCGCCATTGATTATGCAACAAAGTGGGCTGAACCTATTGCCTCCCCTGATTGCACAACACAAATAGTGGTTGATTGCACAAATACAAACACACACGCGCACACACACACACACACACACACACACACACACATATATATATATATATATATATATATATATATATATATATATATATATATATATATATATATATATATATATATATATATATATATATATATATATATATATATATATATATATATATATAATAAATTAATTAATTAAAAACATATAAACAAACCAACAATATATATATATTTCTTGAATTTTCTTGGTCCAATTTTTTTGGCTCTAGATTGCACCTCACATGGCCATTTGTTTCAGACTTGGGATCATTTGGCACCTTTGAACTCATTTTTTGACTTAGTTTTTCCAAAATCCTAGCTTTTCTCTGACTTTTAGTCAAAACCCATGTTTTGAGCACATTTATCACATGTTTTTCATTATGCACATGGTCCACATGGTCTATTGTCACTTTATTTTACCATACATTTCACATTTTTCATTATATACCCTCTATAGCTTTCCTGTTTTATCACTTTGGCCTTCTTAAAGCCCCTAATCCTACTCCCTGTCCCTCCCTTTATCCGTCTAACCAGCCCCACCCCTTACCCCTCCTTACCCTCTCCCTCTTAGCCCTCTCAGCCCTCCCTATACTTTCCTCCTACCCTCCATTCTCAATCATCTGCTCTTCAATGCAAAGTTCTTTTGGTTCTTCTCTGGTGCTTGTTCTTTACTATTCCTGATGGACTTGGTAGCTGCTCAAATGTCCCTCTGAAGATTTTGCAGCACACAAATCATGGTGAAAGCTCTGCTCAGAGTTTTGGCTATTAGCTCTCCAAGACGGAGAGCCCATTAGGTGGTGGGCAATTGTTTAGCCCATCAAAGTCATATTGGTCAAAGTCAACATGATCAAAGTCAAAGGGGCAAAGTCAAAGTGGTCAAATTCAACATGGTTAAGTTCAAAGTCAAGATGGTCAGGGTCAAAGCATTCAAAGTTGAGTGGCAAGGTGCATAGGTCGTGCACAATCAATTGTTCACAAAGGTTATGGTTTGCAGAAAGTTGGATGGAGGTCGTAGATTGTCTTTTTGTAATCTCTCTAAGGTTCAAAAGTGTTTTTAAAGTGTTTGGACGGTTCAGGTGAACCCTCCCTTAGGTACACATTTGAAGAATTGAAGGGCAAAATGTGAAGTCATGTGAAGAGGAAGCATACACAAAAGTGAAAGTATGGCCCCCAATCTAAAATTTTGTTATTGTCCTAAAGTCACTACATGACAAAACAGGGATTTGTTGGCTGCCCACATTTGGAGAAAAACTTGGGACATAAAAGTGAGCACTAAGATATGCTATCAGTTAGGAACGTGCGTGAACCAACACTCAACTCAAGGCAATGCATTATTCTTGGTTAGACTAAGCAAGGTGAGCATAGTCTACACTAGGAGAGAGAAGAGCAAGAGACATACAGGGAGTGTGCTATGTAGAGAAGTAAGTGCAAAGTGTGCAAGAAGTGTGACTTAGGTGTGTGTAGAGGAGTGCTAAGTAATGTAATCAAAGGTGACAAAGTCCCATTGAAGTTGTGTGCACGCTGACAGAATGTGTCCATCCCTTCCCCTATTGGAAGCTTGAGTGAAAGGTGTGCACAAGTGCAAGGAGAAGGTGGAGAGCTGGTGTAGAGAAGGTTGGCGGCAGAAAGAACCTGGGGTTTTTTGTAACTTTGTTGATTGTGCACTCTTTGGGATTTCGCACAGAGAGTATTTGGACTATGTTGTACATCATTATTGTACTTTTCTCTTTATAATCAATCCATAGAAGCTTCAGTGTTTTTATCTCTCTTCTTACTCTTATTCCTTCTCTTACAAACACTCAAGTCCCTTTCTGCATGAGAATCCCCCAATAGAAGGTCCCTCAAACTTTTCTCCCTCATGTATTTTCTTTCCTTTTACATGATCCCCAACCAATGCACCCTCAACCCTTGTTCTTCCTCCCCCACCCTCTACTGCACCCTCTTCAATGGTGGACAATGATGACGAATCCATAATGCATTGCTTCCCTCGCTCAAAATATCGCCAATTGAATGATGCCACCACGGTCCCTTCTAGCTCTTCTTTAGAGATTGATGATGTGAGAATCACGGCCACTTCCAAAGAAAATATTTTTGTTCAAGTTCTCTTTTGAATCATCCAAGTGTGGAACTCAATCCTCTAGTTCTTGCTAGCCCAAAGAGTCCAACACGAGTGGATATCGATGAGGTGGCTATTGAGATTCCCAGTCTATCCATCGCTTTGATCGTTTCTTCCATTCTCAATAATCTTCCTGATCACATTGTAAAGATGCCTACTTTCGAGTCCATGAAGGAGGACCAACAGACCTTGATGCAACCCATTCTTCTTTCAATAATCCCTATTGTCCCTTCATGTCCCATAGAATCCTGAGAAGTTGATCCTATCCATTAAGCATTTGTTGCAGTCACTATGCCGGATCACCAACATATTCTCCTCCTACCATCACTTTTGATGAACCCACCTCTGAAGATCTCGAAGTATGCAATCAAAACGCTCCCACGTTTCCCACTGATTCTTTTATCTAGTTGTGTATCAAATCTAATTACACCATGGATGATTTAGCTAAAGCCAGATAGTACCTCATACAGGCCACTAGTCACATTCAAAGCAAATTTGAGTATGAGAAATCTCAAGTTCAAAAGTCCTTTCAAGAAAAATTAGACATGGTAGAAAATGGTCTCTTTCATTTTCAATGAAATGCTTTACTGAATCATTGTAACCTCTCAATGTATCTATTAATGAAATAAGCTTTCGGAGAGACAGGAAGAGAGGCAATGAGTTAGTGTCACTCGGCCAGCCTATAGAATCTCAGTGCAGAGATGTATTCTTCAAATTTGGTGCATTTTGTTCCTTTTGTTATGTCAGTTATTTGATAATGTGATCTTGTGAGATAAATGAAGTTAATGTTATGGTGAAGATAAATTTGCAAGTGATTCTATATGCATAGTGAAGTTGTAAGTGATATCACTGATAGTCTACGCTATAAGAAGTGGCGGATTTCACGTGATTGTTAAGATAATTGTGTGAAGTTTGGGAATATATTATTAATGTGGTTGATCATAATATGTAAGTTGTAATGGAAAATTAATATAATATGCAGTTATGTGTATGAATGCCTCCCAAGAACCAGTTATGTAATCCCTGTTTCTGGCTGTAAATTGTCAGTAGGATAGTGCAATTAATAGGGTAAATGATAATAAAAGGTCCTTAGAAAAAACTACAATAAATGAGCATAAATAAAGAACTCTTTAATGGATGACTTTCACATAATCCAAAGACGATGTAGAGCTAATTATCCTCAAGCATAATGTAAGCTTGATGTTCCAACAGTTCCCCCACAAGCAAAAGTATGCTTGAGTCTTTATTCTCTGATAGGTTGAATACCTCACATAGATTTGAATCTACATAAATTTATCCCATCAAGTGATTTCTTCATCATGTTTTTTACTTGCTTCTCAGTAGGAACAAATGATAAGTAATTTCCTTTGCCGTAAGCTTCTCTAGCTAAATCTTCTTCTAGCTAGTCTGACCGTCTCTTGAGGTGTTTGTTTGAAGCTATGAATTAGTGAGGAAGTGTTGTGCCTGATTCCACTCTTAGAAAACTCAATGATAAATGCCTCTAAGAGCTGGTCTATGTTTCTGAAATGCCTCTCGTTCAGTGGTTGAAACCACGTAAGGGCAGTGTTCCTAAGGATTAGACCAAAAGCATTATATTGTGTGAATAGGTCCTCTACCTGTTCAGCTTTCAATACTTGCCTAAATTCTGCCACATGGTCATAGGGGTCTCCAGTGCCATCGAAGTAATTCTTCATGGAATTCACCAATTGAGTTGGCCTCAGGGTCCTAGTGTGTTCTCTTGGCCTTGGCAAAGGAAAATCATCAGCATTTCTTTGGTTCCTTGGGTCTCTATATCTCTCGGTTTCTTCTCTATCCGCCCCCGTTCTCCTTCTTTCTCTGCCCTGATGGTTGGCAAAACTCACTTCAGGTCTATCTCTACTTCTATCTCCTTGAGATCCATGAGCCTGGGAGGTGCCAACACCTTGGTGAATGTAGGACACATTAGTCCGAGGTTGGGGAAAAACAAATTCACCCTTCCATGTGTAGGCATGTCTGCCATGCTCGGTGACCACGAAGATCCTCTCTGATGTATTGTCTAAGTAGGTTACTTTGCCTGGGCTATCAGTGATGGAGAGTGTTAATCTCCAAAAGAACAAGTTGTACTTGAACTTAGAACTCCTCTATATCAAGAACAACTTCAGACTCCACTTAATTTTAGAAAACAATCACCAAATTATCAGAATTTTGGCTAACTGTTCAAAACTGAAATTTCAAGAAAGTCTGTTTCAGATTAATCACTCATTGACTAATCAATCCTGTAAAATTTTTTATAAAACTTTGCACAATACTTCGACTTGAGGTTGCGCAACTTTTCCAAGTTAAATTTCTCAAAATGATTTAGTACACACTGAGAAATGTGTGAAACACTTTACCTATGTCTGAAACAGCTTCTCTGCAATGGCGACTTTGACACCTGCAACTTCTTAACACTAGTTCTCCCAAAGTAAATCCCATTTGATCAAGATCTTTTAGCCATAGATGGCTTACCTTCCAACTTAGATTTTGAGCCCTCACTTGTGTAAAACTTTACACTGTGGACTGAGCAATGATCATTTCTCTGAACATGAAATCTGCGCTAGTTTTGACGACTCTCAGAACATTTTCACATATGAATGTTCCTAAACTAAATTCTCTCAGCCTGATTGCAATTAACCTCTCAAATTCTAGTCATAGATAGATTAGCTATTGACTTAGATTCGTGCAAAAGGATTCCTCAAAAGATTAAACACAGAAGGAGAATGACAGAGAAGATCGACGCACCATTTCTGAATTTTTCACTTATCTATTTCCTTCATACATCTGATGGATGATTTGTACAATGTACATCTCCTAACTCATCTCAACTTCCTCCATATGTCTCTCTTCTACATGTCCCGACTCTTTCAAACTATTTATAGGCAAATATATACAAACTTATGACTAATCATAAGTGTGAGTCAGCTATATCTGAACTAATGTACATATGTGTACATAGCTTTGAATTTCTGAGTATGTCCTTCCTTCAAACTTCTGAATTTGTTATCTTCTTAATCTCTTGACTTCATTTCTTCATAATCCTTCAATTGATGATTGACATGCACCAACAGCTCCCCCTCAATCATTAATTGAGGTTCTTCTCTGTCTTCTTGATTCCTGCCATATCCTTGAATCTCTGTAGCTTTGGTCCATCTAGACTTTTTGTCATCATATCTACAAGTTGATCTTTTGTAGGAGTGTGTATGACTTCAATCTCCTTATCAATGACCTTCTCTCTCAGAAAATGATATTGTATTTCAATATGCTTAGTTCTACCATGAAACACAAGATTAGCTGCCAAGTATAAAGAACTCATATTGTCTCCACAAACAATAGGAGTACTTTGAACCACATCAAAAACCTTCATAAGTGTCTTTAGCCATATTACCTCCTTTGCAACTTCCACCATACCTTTATATTCTGCTTCTGTAGATGACAAAGCAACTGTATGTTGCTTCTTAGAACACCATGAAATCAATTTGTCTCCTACATAGCACAAATATCCATGTGTTGATCTTCTATCATCCACATTACCTGCCCAATCTGCATCACTATATATCTTCACTCTTGTATCAGAAGTAAATCCATAGTACAACCCTTCTTTGAGTGTACCCTTGATGTACCTAAGTACTCTTTGTCCTGCAATCCAATGTTCCTTTCTAGGACAATGCATGAATTGTGAAAGCACACCAACTGCATATGACAAATCAGGCCTTGTTAATGTAGCATAAATCAAGCTACCAACCAAACTTTGATAGAGCTTCATGTCTCTGAATTCTTCTCCTCCAAATCTAGACAATTTATGGTTCACTTCCAATGGTGTAGGTGCAACCCTGCAATCTTCCATTTTAAATTTGGTTAGCAAATTTTTAAGATACCTTTCTTGGGTCACATATACTCCATGTTGAGTATATAAAATCTCCATTCCCAAGAAGAATGACAAGTTCCCCAAATCACTGATTTTGAACTCTTTCTCCATTTGCTTCTTGATCATTTGTATTCCTTTATCATCTGTTCCTGTAAGTATTATGTCATCAACATAAATACAAACATAAATGAATCCATCTTCACTTGCTTTGACTAGCAAGCTATTATCTGCCTTTGATGCTTGAAATCCAAGATCATTCAAGAATTTTACAAGCCTATAATTCCATGCCCTTGGGGCCTGCTTTAATCCATACAAAGCTCTCTTGAGCTTACACACATAATTTGGATTCACTTGATCTTTGAACCCATCTGGTTGCTCCATGTAAACTTCATCTGAAATGTAACCATTCAAAAAAGCATTTTTAACATCTAATTGAGATAGCTTCCAACCTTTACAAGCAGCAATTGCTATGAGAGTTCTGATGGTTGTCATTTTTGCCACAGGACTATAGGTCTCATCATAGTCCACTCCATATGTCTGTGCATACCCTTTCACAACAAGTCTGGCTTTGTACCTAGACACACTTCCATCTGCAAATCTTTTGGTTTTATAAACCCACTTACAACCAATGATTTTCTGACTATTTGGTTTAGGAACCAAATCCCAAGTCTGATTCTCTATCAATGCATCATACTCCTCTTGCATGGCTTCTTCCCAATTTCTCTTGCCTTTGGCTTCATCATATGTAGATGGATCTTCATCTGTTTTTACCAAATAACCATAATCTTTAGTAGTCAAGAATGAAGTGTCATAGCTATACCTTGTAGGTTGCCATTTGTGCCTAGATGACCTCCTAACTTCTGCACTTTTTGAAGTCTCTGGTTCATCACATTCTGGATCAAACCTTGGCCTCTCTTCAACTTCAACCTGTACTTCATTATTCTCACTTTCATCAAGTAATTGAATCTTTGCTTTACCTTTCCTTTGATCCACTACTTCTTCAACATCTGCATGTATATTATATTTACCTGCATACCAAGTACCTTGCTCATCAAATGTAACATCCTTGGATACAAGAAATTGCTTTGTGGATGGACTCCACAACCTGTATCCCATTTGCTTATCATCATAACCAATGAATACATACTTTTCTGCCTTAGGCTCCAACTTATGTCTCAATTGAGATGGCACATATGCATATGCCAAGCATCCAAATATTCAGCAATGATCCAAGGTAGGTCTCTTACCCCACCAAGCTTCATATGGTGTCATACCTTGCAAGGCTTTACAAGGCAATCTATTGACCAAATAAGTAGCTGTATTTACAGCCTCTGCCCACAAATAATTTGGACAATTCTTCTCTTTCATCATGGACCTTGCAAACTCAACAAGAGTCCTATTTCTCCTTTCTGCTACACCATTTTGTTGAGGAGAGTACCTGCAAGTAACTTCTCTCTTTATACCTGCATTCCACAAGTAATCATTGAATTCATTTGAAAAATACTCTCCCCCTCCATCTGACCTTAGTCTCTTCAATTTTTGACCTATAATCCTTTCTGCATATGCATGATAGTGTTTAAATGTATTAAACACTTCTGATTTTTCTTTAATCACATAAATTGTGATCCATCTGGTAGCATCATCAACATATATGACATAATATCTTGAACCATTTATACTAAAGTCCTTTGAAGGACCCCACACATTTGTATGCACCAACTCAAGTCTTTCTGAATACATAAACCCATGCTTGGAATAGGATTGCTTATGAGCCTTAGCTAATTGACATGCCTCACATCTGTATGTCATGTGTTGACCTGCAATGTTAGGCAATCCAAGCACTGAATCATTATTAATCATGTCTTTGATACCTCTTTCATTGAAGTGTCCAAGTCTTTTGTGCCAAAGATCCAATTTTGACACCTTCTGCTCTCCATATGTGAACATAGCATGTCCAACATTTCCTTGTACCTTCAATGTGAAGAGCCTTCCTTCTTTCTTCCCTGTAACAACCTGTTTATACCCTTGACTAGGGTCTTCAACATAGACTCCATCATTGGTGAATCTTACCTCATATCCTTTTTCCACAATTTGACCTACACTGATCAAATTCTTTGGAATTGTGGGAACATAAAGAACCTTACTCAGAAGAGTGCTCCCATCTTTAGCTTTGACTGAACCAATTGACTTTACCTTATGCTTTGTATTATCACCTGTCTGAACTGTATGGTTAATTGCATTATGATCTAGATCAGTCATCAAAGCAATATTTCCACTTAAATGATTACTACATCCTGAATCAATGTAGAACACTCTCATGTCCTCATGTGAGGTTTCATATGTTGCATTCATAATGAGAGTCGAATCCTCCTTCTGATCTGATGCATAGTTGTAGTAGGTGTTATTATAGGATTGATTTTGGAAGCTTCTTCCTCCACCTCTTCCAAAAGAATTCCTACCACCTCTACCTCTGAAGTTTCCTCTCTGAAATCTACCACCTCTTGCTCTTTGATTAAAGTTCTGATAATTACCATTATTTTGATTATTGTGCCAACAATCATGAGATAGATGATTGGTCTTACCACATATCCAACATGCTCTTGCATTATCTTTGTTGTTTCTGCCTCTTCCTCTACTTCTGCCATTTCCTTTTCCTCTTATGAAATTTGCTTGGTTTGAAGTACCTTCTTCTTCACTTGATTGTTGCTTTCCTTTGTTAGATTTCTTCTTGTCTTTAGAGTACATTGCATGACCTGCATTCTTATCAACATCTCCTTTGATATCATTCTCAAAAGTTAGCATATGACCTAACAATTGATTCAAATCAGGAGTGAAGTGATCTAATGAAAGTTCTGTAGACAAAATAAAAGGCTTCCACTTCTCATCTCCTCTTAGCCCTGTGAGAATTTGTCTTACCAATTCATCTTCTTCAATATCTTCATCCACTGCACCTAGAGAATCTGCAATATCCTTCATCTTTGTCACATAATCAGAGATTGATTGTGAAGCCTTCTTTTTGAAAGTAGTAAATTCTGCCCATAGTGAAGCCTTCCTTGATTTGGTTGTGTTTTGGAAATGCTCTTCCAAAGCATTCCAAATGTCACTTGCACTTTCAAGTCCTCTAATGTGAGGAAGCAAATAGTCATTGACTGCCATGTAGATTATGCTCCTTGCTTGAGCATCCTTCTTCATCCAATTCTTTAGATCTGACAATTCTTCCCTAGTTGGAACACTAGGATCTCTGAACTGAGGCTTCTCTTCTTCACCTGTAATGTATGCTATCAAATCTTTGCTCATCAGATGAGCTTCCATTCTCATAGACCAAGCTGGATAGTTCTCTCTATCCAACTTTTCAATTTGGAGACTATCTCCCATTGTTTCTTTACTTGTATTGCTAATTCTTTAACCTTTATGAGAAATAAATGTACCTTCACTTTGAATCTTACTCCTTTTGATCCTTTTGATAGCTTCAATGTGTCTACCTTCAAGTTTTCTTCAACCTTTATCCCTTTGCACCTTCGAGATGTAAAGATTTGTGTTTCTGCAGTAGTCGGAGTCTTCTTCACTTCAATTTTGACATATCCTGCTCTGATACCACTGATGGAGAGTGTTAATCTCCAAAAGAACAAGTTGTACTTGAACTTAGAACTCCTATATATCAAGAACAACTTCAGACTCCACTTAATTTTAGAAAACAATCACCAAATTATCAGAATTTTGGCTAACTGTTGAAAACTGAAATTTCTGGAAAGTCTATTTCAGATTAATCACTCATTGACTAATCAATCCTGTAAAGTTTTTATAAAACTTTGCAGAATACTTCGACTTGAGGTTGCACAACTTTTCCAAGTTAAATTTCTCAAAATGATTGAGTACACACTGAGAAATGTGTGAAACACTTTACCTATGTCTGAAACAGCTTCTCTGCAATGGCGACTTTGACACCTGCAACTTCTTAACACTAGTTCTCCCAAAGTAAATCCCGTTTGATCAAGATCTTTTAGCCATAGATGGCTTACCTTCCAACTTAGATTTTGAGCCCTCACTTGTGTAAAACTTTACACTGTGGACTGAGCAATGATCATTTCTCTGAACATGAAATCTACGCCAGTTTTGACGACTCTCAGAACATTTTCACATATGAATGTTCCTAAACTAAATTCTCTCAGCCTGATTGCAATTAACCTCTCAAATTCTAGTCATAGATAGATTAGCTATTGACTTAGATTCGTGCAAAAGGATTCCTCAAAAGATTAAACACAGAAGGAGAATGACAGAGAAGATCGACGCGCCATTTCTGAATTTTTCACTTATCTATTTCCTTCATACATCTGATGGATGATTTGTACAATGTACATCTCCTAACTCATCTCAACTTCCTCCCTATGTCTCTCTTCTACATGTCCCGACTCTTTCAAACTATTTATAGGCAAATATATACAAACTTATGACTAATCATAAGTGTGAGTCAGCTATATCTGAACTAATGTACATATGTGTACATAGCTTTGAATTTCTGAGTATGTCCTTCCTTCAAACTTCTGAATTTGTTATCTTCTTAATCTCTTGACTTCATTTCTTCATAATCCTTCAATTGATGATTGACATGCACCAACAATCAGGGTCTTTAAACTCATAGATTGTGAGAGCACCTACTTCATGAGACAAGGTAGGCTTATACCTCCAAAAGGCCTCATCAGTTTCTCGGTTTAAAAGCAAATCTATGCTTTTATTATCCTATGGAATCCACTCTGGAGTCATGATTCTGGTCAAGACGGATTTACCACGGGGGGTTCTTGGCTCTCTCTCTACGTTCCCTTGCTCTATATCACCCATGTCGATCTCCGCAATCACATTTCCAAACTCATCTGTTCTATCAGGAAGAGTGGTGACTACATACATAGTCCCCTCTTTATCTAGGTATGCTCCATTCTCGAACTTAACTACCGGGTGTTCTAGTCCATGGGGTTGATCGGGGTTCTTAATCTGGACCACAGATCTTCTCAGTCCGTCTTCATAGATGCAAGCACCTAGACGATTCGTCCTGATGTATTCCAATTGAGTCTTGTAAGGTCCCTCTGGCTTTTCTAGATAAGCCACCCCTAAACTACCTACTGGTCTCTCCATGTGATAGGACTTCTCAGAATCACTTGTTTCTGATCTGGGAGTGTATGGGTAATCACTCAACTGCTGGGCCCAAGACCTGGCAGTGTGATTGACACTAGCTTCAGAAGATCTGAGGCTTTGTCTGTCTCGGCCTAAGTGTCTACCTGATCTAAGGTTCATATGCCTGATTTATCTACCCCCTTGGACCCAAGCACACTCTCGTTGCAGGTTAATTTGAACCAATCACTTTGTTCTTTTGAGTTGAATATTATGTTTATGATCTTGTCTGAAATCGCGTCGTCAGGAGTACTTAAGTGAATTTCACACTTAAGACCTACTTAATTCTTGCACTTGGTTGATTAATTCTCTTGAACTTGATTCGTGCCTAACGTTGCCCTAATTAATTACCACACCTAAGTCGTACTTAGCCTAGGCTAGGAATTAACAAAGGAGGGTTGAGAGATCTTCCAACCTCAATTAGCTGGTTGACCAGACTGCTACACAAGCCCAGGAAGCCTTCTCCCAAGCTTGGTACTCACCCTTGCTAGCTTGCTTTGGATTGCCTTGAGTGCACACAATGTTCCTGTAAAAGCTCACCAGTCAGTATAGCTCTATTACCACAAGTAATTGAAAGACACACATCAATATTTTCAGTCCCCCCTGGAGTAACTCACTGTACCCCCTCAATCTTAGGACCACCTAGTCTCACCTAAAGGCCAACTTGAAAATACATGTTCTAAAACTCCAACGAGACCAAAATCTCATCAATCGGAGTTCGTATGGTGAAGTTATGACCATTCAGGCACTTAGGGGTCCAAACAGGCTCCCAGGGTTCAGGAAATTCCTCCCTGGTTTCTAGGTCTTTTGCCCACTCCTAAGGCTCTTATATCCTCCCAATGTGTCCAAGATTAAGCCCAAAGATACCTCAACAACAAAGTTCTCATACAAGCTCAAAACTACAAGAACCTAGCCCAAAAATGAGCTCTCTAGCTCTATTTATAGTTTTTGACTAGCTTTGGCCCTATCCAGACCTAGTGTCCGGCTTAGTTAAAAATTAGGTTCCAGGGTTTATTTGAGGGCTCAAACGAGATCTAAAAAATATGAAAATTGGCAGGCAACTACTTCTAAGGCTCCCCAAGCTCGAGGACTCCTCGGCTTGTACAAAATGGAGCTACAAAAAGGTGAAAGGATATTTACAAGGGTTTTTAATGATAAGAATCACTTTTAAATGGTGTAGGGGTTTGGAAAAAAATAAAGAGTTGCCTTAGTGCTAGATCTGCATGTATGCCCGTATTTGCTTCTTCCCGTATACTGCCAACAGAGTTGCCTACAAAACGGTACTCAATGCCACCCCATTTCAGATGGTCTTCGGATAGAATGCAGTGCTACCATTAGATTTTTTAATCCGAGCTTTAAGTGTAGCACAAGAGCACACGTCGAATGGACATGAATTGTCCTCTAGGATCTTTGATCTAGAACACTTAGGTGAGACGAGGCTACGAGCAGCAGCATGCATCTATGCCATAAAGAAAAGACAAAAGGCATACTTTGATGTACACATCAAAGATAACGGATTGAAAGACGGAGATTTAGTGTTGGTGTATACACTAAAGCAACATGCTCGCAAATTAGATAAATGAGGATATGGACCCATGATCATTAACAGAATTTCCTCTAGTGGTCTGGTTCAATTGGCCACTCTAGAAGGTGATATCTTGCCAAACTATATTAGTGGATGTTGAGTCAAGCTGTACAAGAACCTCTTACAAAGGATATGTTAATGAGATTCAACACTGCTAAGAAGCGAAAACAAGAAGAGTTGAGGGTTAGAGAAGAATCGCAAGCCGAGGTGAGATAGCACATAAGGAGAAATCAGTTAAGGTGACTAGGCCTAGATGTCAACCCAAAAGCCCCAAAATATCACATAGACATGTGCCAAAAATCCAGCATAATTACTCCTTGCATAATTGATCGACGCCCCTTTGTGACTATGGAGGTAGGACAAGGAAAGAGTGTAAGGACTATGAGAGCCTTGGTTGACTTAGGTGCAACAACTAGTGCAGTTAGACTTTCATACTGCCATGAGCTACAATTGAACATCAAGCCCATAGAAGCCTATCTCATAGGTTTGGGAGGTGTGGAAACCCCTTGTTTGGGAGAGGTGGAACTTCCCATCTACCTTCAAGATGTTCCAATGAAAGTCAAAATGCTAGTGTGTCATGATGAGGACCTTATAGAGCCAATTGTCTTGGTTCAAGATTGGATTTATGACCATGCAGTCAACTTGAACCTAAGAAGTCAACTTCTTCAAGTTTGGGTAAAGAAACAATGCATTACATTAGAATTAGAGAACTACATATTCACAAATCATTGCACCACACACTCTCTTAGTTCCTCTAAGAATAATCTTCATGAACAAGATGTTGTATGTGTCAAAAGCTCTATGATCTAGAAGGACTCAATCATGGAAGAACAATCGCAAAGGCAAGCAGATCTTCCCTCTTTTTCGAAGAGTAAAGCATCCATAGTAGTTCAACCTCAGAGGCAAGCGAAACAATACAAGACAACCGGTATATCAAATATACAAAGAGCCTTCAAGAGTAAAGTAGTTCCAGGCATGAAGAAGATCTGGGTACAAAAAGGAGAGCAACCACTAGCCATGCTAACACAATTCCCACCCAAGCAAGCCAACCATGGGAAGATGAGAAACAAACAACCAGGACCACCTCAACCAAAAGATCTCTAACAAATTTGGGTGCCTAAGAAATTAGTTGCGCAGCTTGGTATGTTTGATACTTTATGTCGATGATATGTTGATTGTTAGGAAGTCCTCTTATGACTTGTCAATTCTAAAAAGGAAGTTGAGTCAGACATTTGATATGAAGGATTTGGGGGATGCCAAACATATTCTTGGCATGCACATTACTCGTGATAGGAGTAAAATATGCATATACTTGTCTCAAAGTGAGTATATATCCAAAGTACTTCACAGGTTCAAAATGCAGGGTGGAAAGGCATTGAGTACACCTTTACCCACATATGTGAAATTGAGCAAGGAAGATTGCCCCAAATCAGATGAGGAAAAGGAATTCATGACCAAAATTCCCTATCAGTCTGATGTTGGTAGTCTCATGTACGCTATGGTAGCTACGAGACCAGACATTGCATTTGTAGTGGGAGTTGTGAGCAGATATATGTCTAATCCTGGCAAGAAACATTGGGAAGTGGTCAAGATGATTTTGAGATATCTGAGTGGCACTAAGGACAAGTGTCTATGCTTAGGTAGAGGGAAAGCATCCATTATTGGTTACATAGATTCTGACTGTGCTGGTTGTGTAGACAACCGTAAGTCTACATCAGGGTACATTTTTCATTTTGCTAGAGGTGCTATCTCTTGGAGATCTCTCTTCAAGAATGTACAACTATTTCCACCATAGACGCAGAGTATGTTGCAGCAAGTGAGACATGTAAGGAAGCATTGTGGCTTTCTCATCTTTCTTGTGATATGGGTTTACCTCAGCATGTACCTCGCTTACTCAATGATAGTCAGAGTGCCATTGCTTTGGCTAAGAATCCCATCTATCATGCAAAGACCAAGCACATTGAGGTGAGGTATCACTTCATTAGAGATTGCTTAGCTACTGAGCACATTATTCTTGAGAAGCTTCGCACTCGAGATAATGCCGCATATGCTTTGACCAAAGCTCTACCACACGATAGCTTTCGACACTATTGTCACTTGATGGGGGTTACTTGATTCTTGATCTTACAAAGTCACTTCTATACTGTGTAACATGCCCATCAGGTGGGAGGTATAGTTTGTATACTTACACTCAGGTATTCTTTATCATTCTTTACTTTTCTCCCATAGTTACTTTGGCCATGTTGGCCTACCTCAATCTCTATTGCAAGATCGGAGCAAAAATAGACCCTCTCGAAAAAGCTCAAAAATTCAGTTCATTGCTCTTCTGAAGTGTGTAATGTGTGTGTGAAACGTGAGGAGGTGTGTGGTGAAACTAGGTGAGTTGTGTAGCTGAGTTTTTTGCTCATACCTTGAAGTAGGTTTTTCAAAATTGGACAAAAGTACCACCTTTGGATCTGTCTTATCGAGAGCTTCGAAACAACTATTGACTATATTCCTAGTTTGGAGCTCAGAGAAAAGTCCGTTTTTGTACTTACTATTGTTTCATGTATCCCGACACCATTTCCACCTATTTGAGTGATGAACATGAGAGATGATACTCATTTGCAAGCCAAGGTAGCTACCTCACTTCATTGACCATTGTGTAAATGCAACTCTTCATACACTCAGTTCCGTTCAAGATACTTCTTGGATTGATAATTTAAATGTGTGATCCCCACTATATGCACTTGTTGGTCATAGAGGAATAGCCTCTTTCATCACAAGTCCGTAAGTTGTCACTTAGGTACAAATATATGTATATGTATATGTATATGTATATGTATATGTATATGTATATGTATATGTATATGTATATGTATATGTATATGTATATGTATATGTATATGTATATGTATATGTATATGTATATGTATATGTATATGTATATGTATATGTATATGTATATGTATATGTATATGTATATGTATATGTATATGTATATGTATATGTATATGTATATGTATATGTATATGTGTTAGAAATGTACAAGCTCAAATGTGTGTGAACCAAGGCTTAACTCAAGTGCCACATCACTTCACTTTCTAGTAATATCTATGACCACTTTTCCATGACTTTTTTAGCTCAAGATTCCATCTACCTTGAGTGAGAAAAGTGGGGGATTTTGAAGCCATGATTTGAATTCAAATTCTACACCAACTTTTAGAGCATTATTTAAGCAATAGGTTGGAAGAAAATCATGGGCTCCTCAAGCTTCATTTGTGCACCTTTAGGCTCTCATTGGGAGTATATACTCCAGGTCTAAGCTAGCCCCTTGTTTGCTGAAGTTTTCACTTTGGCTGAGATTTTGTATCGCCTATATCTCTTTGTGTAGTTGTTCGTTTCATGCACAATATATGAGTGCATGTGTTCGACGTGGTTGGGTATTCATGGGTTGGTTATGTAAGTCAGTAAATGAGGAAGCGTGTGACCAAAAGTGTGTGAAAATCTGAATCTCTACACCTTTGTCGGAGTGGGGACAGGTCTGACGATGAGTGTTTTTTTCGTGGGTTCGGGTGAGGCCACCTGAGTGAGAGAAACTGTGGTTGTTTGAATGTGTTAGTGAATAAATGAGATAGTATAAGTGTGTGTGTCTCTCAGGGTTTGGATATTTGACTAATTGAGTCAACGTGTTTGATGTGGTGTGTCTAAGTTTGTGTGTGTGTGTGGGTAAAATGCTACGTGGTTGAAATGAGTATGTTTGATTGTTTGATGGTTTGATTGCAAATGTTCGATTGGTTGCTTGTGTGTTGTTGTGTGTCGGATGGTCTGAGTGTGTGCATTTGAGAATGTCCTTATGTCAAGACTGTGCAGTTGTGTACAAGTGTGTCGATGAAATTTTGAAGGGGTAAGTGCACAAGTGCATGAGTGTGGAAGTGCTTGGGTAAATGGTGGCTAAGTGTTCGTGTGAAATTGTGTGTGTTTAAACGTGCTCTGGTGAGTGAGTGAGTTTGTGTGCTCAGACTAGTGTGTGATCGAGTAAGAAATCTGCAAGTAAGGGTGTGCGTAGGATTATGTGATTGTATTGTTGAGAGCTAATTAGTGAGTAAGTGATTGATAAAGTGAGTGAGGAATAGTGCCATGGTGAGCGATTGGGAGGCAATGAGAGAATAGGAGAATGCATTTGATAGTGTGGAAGTGTTAGAGAGTGAAGAAGGAAAAGACTATGCATGTGTGAGAAGGAGGTAAGGAGAGGAAGAGGGGGTATGTAGGAATAGCTGGAAATCAGAGAACAAGAGAAGGTGAGAGTGTGTGCGAGTGAGTGAGAAAAGTCAAAAGGGATAGAAAGAGTAAGTGGGAGAGTGTGAGAGAGTGAGTATGGTGTGAAGTATGTGAAGGATTGTGTTCAATAGAAGGGAGAATAGAAAGAAAGGAGAAAAGCAAAAAGGAAGAGGAAATGTAAGATTGGTGCTGAAATGGGCCTTGAAACATAGAGAGAAGAGTGTGAAGCTAGCAATGAGAGTAGGAGTAGTGGAAATAAAAGGTGGGTTGACTAGAATCGAGATAGAAAGAGAGAGGGAAAGAATTGGGATTGTGTGTGCCATATGTGAGAACGAGGCATAGCGAAATCCAAAAGTGGAAAAGAGAAATAGAAGGTGAAAAATAAACACAAAAGACAAGTGTGTATAGGACCATAAATAGACCTTTCCATGCAAAGAAGGCGATAGGACCAAGATCAACGTTGGGAAAGGACCAAAGAATAAGCTAACAAGATTAGAAATGTTGGCCACATCGGACATCATGGTGGCTTGAGGGTAAAATAAATTTGGCAAGTTAAGAGAAATAGAACCAAGATAGCTGAATATAGGTGCAACTATTTGTACATTATACGGGCTCAAGTCCTTATCCAGATAGATAGATAGATAGATAGATAGATAGATAGATAGATAGATAGATAGATAGATAGATAGATAGATAGATAGATAGATAGATAGATAGATAGATAGATAGATAGATAGATAGATATATAGAAAGATAGATAGATAGATAGATAGATAGATAGATAGATAGATAGATAGATAGATAGATAGATAGATAGATAGATAGATAGATAGATAGATAGATAGATAGATAGATAGATAGATAGATAGATAGATAGCTGAATATAAGTGCAACTATTTGTACATTCTACGGGCTCAATACCTTATCCATTTGGCGATCCTACTGGGGATGAGCTTGGCACGTCTCTACAGGAGAGTGCCATAGGTTCGTCTAGCACCACAAGTTGGCTGAGCTCTCTGACCCAGTGACTAGTACATGAGCGAAGAAAGTTCTTCCTCAAGAAGAACTAGAAGTGAGAGAGAAGAGCGAGCTGCTCGAAGGGTTGAAGCTCAAGAGAGGCGTAGGCAGGAGTCATACGAAACATCTTCGAGTAGTCGGAAGGAGTTAGAGGAAAGAACGTATTATCGGAGAAGAGTAGCCGCTCAGGTAAGGAGACTCGAGGGACAATCTTGAAACCAAGGGCTCTGAACTTCTGGGAAAGAAGTGACATTGATATCACCCCTTTGTTTGAAATGGCTTACCGCATTCCGGTACATCTAGGAGACTTCCCAAGATTCTCAGGCCTCTGGGATGAGGACCCAGAAAATTTCATTCAGCTTTTTGAAGTGACTTGTGAGGCAAATCAAGCCGTAGACCAAGGGCAGAGATTAAGAAATTTTCCAGCAACCCTTCGAGACGAGGCAACAAACTAGTATGGGAATTTGACACCTCAGGAGAGAGGGATGTATCAAATGTTAAAGGATGCCTTTCTGGCAAAATTTCGAAGACAAGGGTTCCAAGACCGCCTTGCCCAACAAATGGACTATTTGCGGCAAGGAGTAAATGAAAGCATAGACCATTATATCCAGAGAACGGAAACTTTGGTAAGGAAGATGGGCATAAATGTCCCAAATGATGAAACACTAAAAAGAAGGTTTATCGCAAGATTAAGGGATCCCACTGCACAGCAACATATAAGCCTTACACGGCCCGCCAATTTGATAGCTGCCAAAGAGAAGGCTAGGGTATGGGAGGAAGTGCAATTGGGTCAGCAGAGGAGGATAGAGCTCCTATACGAGCCAACAGAAGGACTAGGGAGCACACCAATAAGAAATCTTGGCCAAGGAAGCCCTACATTGACCACTCCGACCTTTGTAGCTGCGACCAATACACCAAGCGAGGTTAAACCCGCATTGACAGAGGAGCGAATATTAGAGTTGGTAACTCAAGCAGTAAAAGCTGCCATGCTCACCCAAGAAACATACACTGTGAAACATGAGACAACCTCGGAACCTAATCAGGGCGTGTTTGGGTCCAACACATGGTGTGGGAAGTGCCATGGCTATGGTCATCTGACTTTGGAGTGCCCCACAGTTTCAAGAGTGTTCGTGGATAGACCACCACCTAGACAGTTTTGCACTTTCTGCAGTAGGCCGAACCATACAGAGGACCAATGTTATCATAAAAGGGCTTATGAAGAACAAGCCCTACAATCAGAAAACACCCAAAGGTGTCCTTACACAGGACTGTCGGCTCAAAGCATCCCACCCATACCTCGTTGGGAGACCAGAAAAACTTATGGGCATGGTGTTCAAGGTCATGAGGGTGGCTATCCTGGAAGGGCATCACAGGCCCAGAGAAGGGGGGCTGGTCCAATTTAATGTTGGAGATGCCATGGTTTTGGACATACTCAAACTAGATGCCCAAATGAAAAGAAACCCATCGACTACACTCCAATGTGCAGGTACTGCAGCGGAGAGGGCCACTTTGACGAAGACTATCCAAAAAAGAAAGCCGACAATGGCAAAGGAAAAGGGCCAGTAGAATCCTCGAACTATGTTGAGACTCAGGCGCATCCCACTCCTAGAGTAGAAGAACAAATTCCTACAATAGGAGTGGTGCTTAGGACACTCGATTCCCGAGAAGGTCCCAGTTCTTCCATGCACTTTGTAGAAGCTGACCCAGGCAAGAGTGCACGAAAAGATCCTATTGTGGCAGTGGTCACAAGGACCCAAGAATATGTGAAGAAGGATGCAGAAAAAAATAGTGAAAATGCCAATAAAGAAAAGGCACCCAAGCATAGGGAGGTAGAAGAGCAAGTGGAGGGACTTGTTGAGCAACGAGAATTTGAAGACGGAGACGAAATCAAAATACTTCTGCCGGTGACGAAGAAGTTCATGCTAGGCATTGCCCCATTCCCAGAAAGATTAAAGACCACAAAATGTCGTAAGGAAAGGAAAAGCACAGAGGAAATTGACATTGTGCAAATGTTGGACGAAAGAGAAGTTACTTTGGACATTTGGCACCTTGCTAAGATGTTCCCCGACATATAAGAAGCAATTTTACAACAAATATATCAAGAAACCGAGGAAAGCTCGAGATAAGAAGAGACAAGAAAAAGACATCCAAGGTTTTATTCAGAGCATCACAACCCAGATCGATTCAAACGCTCCTTCTGTGGCTGTTGAAATTAAGGGATATGCAATCCCAGGTGCTCAATTGGATAGCGGGGTAGCAGTCAACTTAATGACAGAATATATGATGAAGGCTCTCGGCCTAACCCACATGGAGGAGACTCCAATGTCCCTAAGAATGGCGGACCAAACTCAAGTAAAACCGGCTCGTCTTTTGAAGAATGTGAGCACAGTGGTTGGAGGATTAGATTTTAGTGTGGATTACTTGATAGTCAGACCGAGGACTTCAGAAGCCACCTTCTCAATCCTACTTGGACGGCCATGGCTTGTGCAAGCCAAATGTGTGCATGACTGGCGCACGGGGCTCATTACAATCAGGCCAAAGTCTGACCGCGTGCAAATCCAAGTTTCCTCAAACTCAAGTGACAAGAGGCCAATAACAGAAGAGGAATTGGAGAAAAAAACAAAGGAGAAAGTGAAGCAAGAAAAAGCACGAGTAAAGTTTGCCCTGAACGTTGAGCCCTACAAGGATCTACTTCAGGATGGGTTCAATTTGCAATTATTCAAATTCCAAAGCACGAAAATGGGAGAGTATAAGAACCCATTAGCTTACAAGGATGATTCGGACCAAGAATTGCTTGGATGGTTGACATGCACAAGTCAACTTGAATGTTACATGATGAACATAGACTCAGAGGAAGGGAAAGTTACCGATTCCTTGGAAATAGGGACTTCAGAAAAAGAATTAAGTTCCAAAGTAGTTTCATCGATGGAGGTAAGGCAATTAAGAGAACAAGTTAGGCTTTTGGAAAAAGAGCTCGAAAAGAGATGTCAAGAGTCAGAGGTAGTGAAAGAAAGGGAACCCAAGGCACAAGAAAGGATCGCAAAAGCAAAACTAAGGAAATTGAGTCCAATTGGAAAAGAACAAATGAATGATTTATTGGCAAACCATACACGTATGATCAGGGGGCATTTTCCGATCAAAGCAATATGAAGAGGTGAGGGATATTTGAGAGAAGATAATGTGGAAAAGTGGGAAGTTTTTGCAGAAAAGTTCTTAAGCATCGGATCGGAGTTACCCAATGATGTGCGGGAAAGAATCAAATTAGTACTGAAGAATTACAGTATGGCCTTTGCATGGTCATACAGTGATATGAGAGGAATTGATCCCCGAATTTGCTAGCATTATATAGACTTGGAAGAAGGTGCCAGACCAATATGTCAACGACTTAGGCGGACAAATCCAGTCTATTCGGAATTGATCAAGCTAGAATTGACTAAGTTGTTGGAAGCAGGATTCATAAATCCCATCGCATCCAGCGAATGGGTATCACCAATTGTAGTTGTTCCGAAAAAAATAAAAAAATTCACATTTGCATAGATTATCAAAAGTTGAACGAGCACACGAAAAAGAAACACTTCCCTTTGCCATTTACTGACCAAATCTTGGACAGAGTAGCTGGCCATAAATTGTACTCATTTTTAGACAGTTTCAATGGGTATAACCAGATCCATATCCATGACGAGGATCAATCAAAAACTACTTTCACCACGGAATGGGGTACGTACGCATATCGTGTTATGCCATTTGGATTATGCAATGCATCGGCCACATTTCAGAGGGCAATGATAGCTGCATATCAAGACTATTTGCAGGATTGGATGGAGATATTCCTCGATGACTTTGCGATTAGAGGCGACGATGAAAACATGATGGAGAGTGGTGTAGCTCAAGCGTAAGCACCACCTCCTTTACTTGTCAATCCGCGGAGACGTGAGGACTGGTATGAAGACCACAAGCAAGTGAAGGCACAAGTGTGTGAGTGAAAGCACACCAACATGCACACACATACACACACACACACAAGGCAAGATCAAAGAGAGGAACAATGGAAAGCTTCGATTGCAAAAGAGTTCTCTTACAAAAGCTCTATTATCTAACAAGCTAACCTCAAAAATGAGTTCTCTAGCTCTTTTTATAGTTTTTTGACTAGTTTTGGCCCTGTCCAGACCTAGTGTCCGGCCTAGTTAAAAATTAGGTTCCAAGGCTTATTTGAGGGCTCAAACGAAGTCTAAAAATGAAAATTGGTACGATGGTACTTCTAATACTCCTCAAGCTTGAGGACTCCTCGGCTTGAACAAAATGGAGTTATAAAAATAGAAAATGGTATTTACAATGGTTTTTAGTGATAAAAATCACTATTTTTGTAGGGATTTCTTCTGAAGATTTGACATACACTTCTTGGAGCTCCCTACTTGCTCCTTCTACTTGTGTGTCCACCTCTTTAATGTGCTCCTGTGCTTTGTCCTTGACCCTCAGCTTCAACACTCCCCCCCTCTCGAGTCTATCGTCCCTGACAGACCCTTGTTGTAATGGTTATTCTAGGTTGCTTGAGAGGGAGTGTCCATTCGGATGAACCAGAGCCGTCTCTGTTCCAAATGTGGCAAGGTTGGTTTTCCGGTTCTTCATTTGTCACTGCGAGCCTTTGCAAGTTGTAGTCCCTTGGTAGGTGCTTCTGCCTTGGATTCCAGCATGACTGTGTCGTTGTGAGTCTCCATTGATGATCTCAGATCGTCCAAAGATGATGTTCATAGTAGTCATGCCAAGTACGCATAACCCATAATGGATGATGGGTAAGTGTGTTCGTGCATGGGTTGAGGAAAATATGTGCCTTGTGCACGGCCTTGTAATGTAGCCCTATGCATGCTTACTTGGAAAATGCATCATAAGAAATATGGTGCAAAAATTGGGGGTCTTGAGCTAAGTGCTCAAGGGTATGCCGATGGAGAGGTTTCCTAAGCTATCATGGTTATGATGTTTCCAAAGTAAAGATACTTACCATGGAGAAGGTCGATCGATGTTCATCTCTTCGTGTTGTACACTCGGCCTTTGGGATGGAGCTTTGTTGATAAATGTCCATGTTGATGGTCCACTGATGAGATCTTTTGAGTGGTTGATCAAGGATTTGCATGGTACCAAAACTATCCCTTGCAGATATCTCCTTGGATGCTTTTGTACATATGGTAGTTATGCCTCTCGCAAGTTGCGGACCTTCAAGCTCTTCACTCCTACCCTGGTAAGGGGAAACCATAGTTGTGGATGCCATGTTCATGCCAAGTTCTTGACATCTACCAGATAAGGCAACAATTACATTTCGGCTAGCCGAGACACACTTCTATCCAAACTGATAAATGCCCAGTAATCAACAACTCCACCTTCAACTAAGCATGACTCATTCATGTTTCATGAGCCAAACCTGGGAACAAGTTCTTCCTCTCTTTCTTTCTTTCTTTCTTTTTTTTTTTTTTTTTTTTTAACAATGTCACAAAACAAGAAGACAGAGTTTAGTATCAACAAATGGTTTACATGTGTCAATGTGCTCTCGTGCATGGGACTCTCAATTGTGTCTATGCACGGCCATGTAATGTGGCCCTATATTAATGCATACTTTGGAAATGCATGACCTGAATGGTGCACAAGACAAGGTTGTGCAAGGAGCACATGGTTGTCGCTCGTCAAGGCTTTCAATGTTATTTGTGGATGTTGATGTCAACTTTGGTGGAGGTATCCATTGGGTTTCGAACTGATGTAATCCTCCTTATTGGAGTCCATTTGAGAACAACATTTGGCACTGTAGTGATCACCTCAGGCGTCTTCCTCGTTGGATGCTTTTTGAACTGTGGTATCCAGTGTGGTTGGCGCTTTGGTTTGGTGGAGGCTACTTGTACTTTTGGCTTCCAAACCCAGACCCTTTTTACATGTCTTCCTACTATTGTTGAAGAGGTGATTTGATCTTCTTTCATTCTCTGTGTGCGGTTCTTACCCTTTTCTCTTTGTGGCTTCTTTGTTGAGACCTTTCGCATGTGGGAGAAAATAGGTTGTTGTGGATGTAAGAGCTTCTTAGGTACCCACATCTCTAATCGCCCTTGTTGAGCTGCCACTAAATTCTTAGGCACCCAAACTTGTTGGATACCTTGTGGTTGAGCTTGTCCAAGCTTCTTCCTTTGTCTTCTGGCCTGGTTGGCTTGCCTAGATGGGATTTGTGGGGGCAAGGCTGGTGGTTGCTCTCCTTTGCATACCCAGATCTGCTTCATGCTCGAAACTGCTTTTTTGTTGAAGGGTGTCTTTCTATTTGGTATAGCAGTTGTCTTGAATTGTTGTGCTTGCTTCTGAGGTTGAACTACTATGGATGCTTTACTCTTCAAAAAAGAAGGAGGGTTTGCTTGCCTTTGCGACTGTCCTTCCATGATTGAGTCGTTCTGGATCATAGAGCTTTTGACACATACAACATCTTGCTCGTGAAGATTAGTCTTAGAGGAACTAAGAGAGTGTGTGGTGCCATGATCTGTGAGCATGCAGTTCTCTAATTCTAATGTAATGCATTGTTCATGTACCCAAACTTGAAGAATTTGACTTCTTAGGTTTAAGTTAACTGCATGTTCATAGATCCAATCTTGACCCAAGACAAGTGGTTCTGTAAGGTTCTCATCTTGACACACTAGCACTTTGACTTTCATTGGAACAACTTGAAGGTAGATGGGGACTTCCACCTCGCCCAAAAAAGGGGTTTCCACACCTCCCAATCCTATGAGATAAGCTTCTATGGGATTGATGTTCAACTGCAAGTCTTGGCAGTAGGACAGTCTAACTGCACTACTTGCTGCACCTGAGTCAATCAATGCTTTCACAATCCTTGCACCCTTTCCTTGTCCTATCTCTATGGTCACAAAGGGACGTCAGTCAATGACTTGAGAAGTAGTTATGCCCAATTTTTGGCACATATCCATGTGATATTTTGGGGCTTTTGAGTTGACATCTAGGCCTAGTTGCCTTAACTTATTTCGCCTAATACACTCTCTGGCCTCTGCCTGTGCTTCTTCCCTCACCCTTAACTCCTCTTCTTTTCGCTTCTTAGCAGTGTTGAGTCTCGTAAGCATATCCTCTGTAAGAGGTTCTTGGTATAACTTGACTCTACATCCACTAATATAGTTTGGCAAGATATCTCCTTCTAAAGTGGCCAACTAAACTGCACCTGTGGTGGAAATTCTATTAATGATCATGGGTCGGTATCCTCTTTTTTCCAACTTACGGGCATGTTGCTTTAGTGTATAAACCAGCACTAGGTCTCCCTCTTTCAATCCCTTATCCTTGATGTGTGCATCGGAGTATGCCTTCTGCCTTTTCTTTGCAGCGTAGATACCTGCTGCCTCTCATAGCCTCATCTCACCTAAGTGTTCTAGGTCAAAGATTCTAGAAGACAATTCATGTCCATTCCACTCATGCTCTTGTGCTACTTTTAAAGCTAGGATTAATAAATCTAATGGTAGCACATCATTCTATCCAAAGACCATCTGAAATGGGGTGGCATTGAGTACCGTTTTATAGGCAACTCGATAAGCCCAAACAACATGATGAAGTTGTTTGTCCCAATCAGAGCGTTTATTATTGACCAGTTTTGTCAATACGTTACAGAGGATCTTATTGGTTCTCTCGACTTGTCTGTTAGTTTGTGGGTGATAAGGGGCAGATTTCTTATGTATCACCAAGAATTCTTGGAGAAGATTTTCAATGATCTCATTCAGGAAGTGTGTGCCTCTATCGCTCACAAACTCTATTGGTAGCCCATATCTCATGAACACATTCTCAAATAAGAACTTAGCCGTTGTCTGAGCATCATTCTTTGTTGTGGCTTTCACTTCTACCCACTTGGTAAGGTAATCTATGTCTACAATAATGTACTCTGCATGGGAGTTTCTAGCTGGGGGGTTAATAGGACCTACAAAGTCTATACCCCATTTTGAGAATGCACGTCCTCCCATCATTGGCCTCAAAGGCATCTCATCTTTTCTAACTGGATATTGTGCACGTTGGCATGTGTCACATTTCTTCACATAGGTATGTGCATCCATATGGAGAGTGGGCCACCAAAGTCCTGAGAATAGAATGGTCTTGATCACTCGGTCAGGACCAAAATGCCCACCTGCAACACAACTGTGTGCAGTCTCTAAGACCTTTAAATAGTCTGATTCATGAACGCACAGTCTTAAGTAACCATCTTTGCCTCTTCGGTATAGGTTTTCTCCTACTAAGGCATAGCCTTGAGCCTCTTGCTCCATGCTTCATCTTCTTGCTAGACTAGCCTCTTTGGGTAATCTTCCCGACCTCATAAACTCTACCAATGGAGCACTCCAATCTGGAATTAATGACACTTGATAAAGGGTCTCATGCTCCACTGGGGGTCTCTCTCTGCACATTGGACAATTCTTAATCCACTCATGTATTTCTTTGTCCATGCTAGGCCAATACACTCCTAAACGCTTCAGATTCTGCAATGTTCGTTGTTTAGAATAGTGATTTCCTAGCAATCCTTCATGAGCTTGTTGCAACCAACTACTATGCTCATCATCCTTGACACAACAAGCTAATACACCCTCAATATCTTGTTTGTACATGCTTCCTACCAATATGTGATATTTTTGTGATTTTACAGTTTCTTCTTGTGATGTTTTCACATTCTTATTTACAGGGCCAAAGGTTAGGACTGGTACCAACTTATTTGCCCATTTGGGAACAACTTCCAAATTGAATAGATAAGCATCAGGTAGTTCATCAGACACTCCTTGCAGTGACTCTCCTGAAGTAATGCGAGAAAGGTGATCTGCCCAAAGGTGGGTTCTACCTTTCTTGACAACAACTTCAAAGTCATATTCCATTAGTAAGAGGAACCATCTTACTAAGTGTCTAGTATTACAAGGTTTATTGACCAAATATAACCAAACTTGATGATCAGTGAAAAACTTGAACTTGTTGGCCAATAAATAGTGTCTAAACTTCTTCACAGCATATACCATGCCTAAGCCCTCTCCCTCAGTTGTGGTATAGTTTCGTTCAGCTGCGGTGAGCTGTCTACTAGCATATGCTATGGGCAAATCTAAGTTTCCTTCACATGTGGGTTGTGCTAGCACACATCCTATGGCGTGATTGGATGCATCCACATGGACATGGAATGGTTTATTCCAATCAGGAGTGGTTAGTATTGGTGCTGTGCACAAACATTTCTTCAATTCATTGAAATAATTGTCGCATTCATCGTTCCACTCAAAATTAGACAACAAGGCATAAAGGGGTCTAGCTATGATCGCGTACATGTGGATAAACCTACGGTAATATCCACAATGGCCCATAAAGGCTTGTACCTCCTTAACATTCCTTGGCCTTGGCAGCTTCGCTATGGCTCGTACCTTATCTTCATCTATTGAGATTCCATTCTTAGAAACAATATGACCTAAGATTTTACCTTGACGCACCATGAACACACACTTTTTTGGGTTCAAACACACTCGATATTCTCTACACTTGTTGAAGATTTGTCTGAGCTCAGGGATGTGGTATCTTCTTTCTTGGGAATGAGCACATAAATCATCCACATATACTTCTAAGCTCTTTCGCAGGAACTCTCTGAAGAAATGACACATGAGCCTTTGGAATGTTGCAGGTGCATTGGTGAGCCCAAATGGCATCACACGAAATGCAAAGATTCCCCACTCTGTGGCAAAAGTTTTTTTGTGTTGATCTTCTGGGGCAATGGCTACTTGATTGTAACCTGAAAACCCATCAAGGAAGCTATAAACTTCCTTGCATGCAACTCGCTCCAATAGGTGTTCTGTGATTGGAAGTGGATAACTATCTCTGATCGTAGCGGCATTAACTTTTTTAAGGTTAATACACACTTGCAACTTCCCGTTCTTCTTGGGTACCACTACAATGGGGGACACCCATTCAGTATGCTCAATCTCATAGATGAATCCATCTTCAATCAGCCTATCAATTTCTTCTTTTATTTTGGCTGCATATGTATCATTATATGTGTAGGGCTTCTGTTTGGTGGGCTTGGCATCAGTAGTCATGGGGATAGTATGAGAGCAAACTCTTGGATCTACCCCTTTCAAGTCTCTATAGTGCCACGCAAACACATCCCTATATTCCCTTAATAGAGCTACGAGCTCCATTTCTTCTCTTGCACTTAGGTCATCTCCTATATATGTGCATCTCTCTTCGTTCTCTTCAATGGTCACTACAATTTTCTTGGTCTTTTCTTTATTATCATATGATTCTCCTATGATGGCCTCTCTCTTGGGCATTCGTACCAAAATTTTGCGGTCGTCAACTTCATATTTCTTGAAGTTTTCTGGTACTTCAAACAATGATTCCTCCTCTTCTTATATCACTGCTTTTCTTTTCTTTTTCTTTTGACTGCTCTCACTTCCATCCTTTGAATTTACCGTTTTAATGCTTGTGAGAGGTTCTTCTTTTTTCTGGTTAAACACACCTACATCTTCTAAATAGTGCTTCTTTGAGTTAAAGCAACTATCCATCACAATGGACTCTAGATCATCGTCATTCTCTTCTTCTTCTATGACATCACTAGGGTCACATTCTTCTAGCAAGGGCTGACACATGAACACTGAGATATCATAACCCTCCTCATCACAATGAGGTTTCCATTGTTCTTCATTGACAGCAATGCCCATGGTGGCTAATATTTCTGGTCAGCCATGAGGCTCAAATTCCTCATCTGGAAAGATCATCGGTGTATAGGTTGGGTCTTTAATTGGTCTATCTCCTGGCGAAGTTCCTTCTTCTCTTGCCTTTAAACGTTTTCCTCTTCCTCTGCGACCTTGCACATCCACAAATGATTATCTTCATGCAGCCATGATGGATTAGGTGAACTTTCAGAATGTACAGAGATAGAATCTTCTTTCGCTTTGTGGATAGAATTCCATTGTAGGGGTGGTACATCTCTGAAGGAGTAATCCTTCAAGTTGACCTTGGTGGTGACCCCTAAGTGCTGTAAGTACAAGGAGTTGGTTCCCCAATCATGTACTATTTGCAATTGTCGTAGGAAGGGTCTTCCTAGCATCATCTCATAGACATTATTTTTCTCAAAGTCACATATAGCAAAGGTGTGTTCAAACTCTACACCACAAGTGGTTAGAGTTATCCCTTCAAGCAATCCTAGAGGTCTTTCAAAATGACCGTCGGCCATTTGAAGCTTCATTCTAGTTGGTCTTAATGTGGGTTTACCCCATTGCTTCCACAAGGAGGTGGTCGCAATGGCAACACCAGCACCTGAATCTATGATTGCTTTGGTTGTGTAACCTTTGTAGGTGATTGGAAGATAAGTATTACCTTCTTCACCCTCACACATGTCCCCTATTTTTTCTAGAGGTATCTCTGGTACCTTTTGCTTAGAGCCTGCTTTTGGCATGTTGGAATCAAGTTCTGGAACCTGATCCTTCACATGATTCCATAGCTCAGGTTTTGCTTTGAGCAGCTCTTCTACAGTGAGATGACACTGAACCTTAGTGTTCTTGACGACATCAGTGTTCCTTGGAACCACTGAGTCTTCATCTTACTAGTATTGTGGGAGCTCTAATCTGGAGAGGTTCAGATTCCCATGGGCCTGGAAATTGAGGCAGTTCTTCTAGGGTATTAGATTCAAAATCTAATCTTTCGTCTTCTTGTTGTTCTCCTTCATCTCCGTAAATAGATGGAATGTCTTGGGGAAATTGATCATGAAGGTCATTAATCTCATGAATAGGAGGGAAATCACCCTTCTCCTTGGCCCATTTCTCCTCTTGTATTTCCCGCAAGAACTCTTGAGAGTGCTCCTGAATTGAAGGAGGTATTCCAACATCCGTGGAATTAGGAACATACGCTCCCTTTGGTGGTGAGTTTTTTCTCTCAATAACTGGTTGAGCCTGTGGAGGTAAAGAAACTTGTGGTTTGTTTACCAACTGCTCTAATCTTTCTAGTAAGCCCTGGAAATGCAAATCTGGTTTGACAGAGTTTCTTTGATTGAACTTTTGAATAGTCTCGAGTATATCTTGGGCTTGTTCTACCATTTTCATGCACATTTTCATCCGTTCAATCTCTAAGTCTGCTCTAGGGTAACTCTTGTCTAGGTTTGCAGCTGTAGGCCCTTCTTGAAGTTGAGCCTGGTAGGCTTTGAACATCATGTCCAAGCCTTCTGGGGTTGGATCTGCAAGAACAGACCCTGGTTGTGGCCTATTTACAATGGGTGGTGGGGTGGGATGAGGTGGAGTGGATGGAGTGTCGGCATGCGAGGGGTTTTGAGATGCGATGTCTTCTATTTTGTTCTTTGCATCTTTCAAGCTTTCTTCTAGTTCCGATAACTTTTTATTCCACTTGCGATTAGCCTTCTCTCTGGTATCCTTCCATGTTCTTGTTTTCCTCTTACTAGGCTCTCCTGATTCACTCGACTCTGATTGTTCTGCTGGTTTATCCTGTTTTAAGGCTTGTGCTCTAGTGACATCTTGTATAGAGCCACATTACTACTACTTGAACTTGAATCTGCCACTAAGCCTACCACATTAATGGGTGTAATCTTGGGTGCACTGGAGGGGTTTCTTGGACAATCTCTGGGGAGATGATCTTTGCCACATTCAGGACAAAAAGCTTGTATTGTGATAGCCTGACCTTGACTCGGAGATGGTGGGTGTGGACAATCACGAATAAAATGGTCACCTTGACATCTGAAACAAGATCCTCTAGGGGCTTGTGGTCTCATTTGTCTCAATTGGGGCCTAGGGTTAGGATTTGTGTACATGACATTGGAATATTCTAGCTCCCAATTTTGCTCCATAGGTGGTGCCTCATATTGATACGAGTAAATCTCACTATGCTCAGGCGACTCAGTGTAATAAGCATGTGGACTACCTTCATGGGAGTAGTCTGAACTATGAGCATGAGAGTCATTATCTGGTATCAATGGGGTTAGTCGGACCAATGCTCTATTTGGATTTTCCTCTCCAACGGCATACTTGATTGGAATCACGTTGGCAGGTGCTGGTGGTTGGTTTCCCAAGACTGGTTATGGCCTATATTGTGCCTGATATTGCTGTTGTGGTCGATAATATGGTTGTTGGTATTAGTTTTGATACTTACCTTGTTGGTAAGGTTGCTGATAAGTCTGTCTAATAGCCAGCCTATTGTAGGGACAATCTTGAGCCGTGTGATTCCTGTATTTTCTCTCAATAGTGCAATATGGAGCATTCCTTTCTCTAATGTTTTGATTTTGCATTGGGCATACGTTAGCCATGTTGTCCCCTCCGCAGGTATAACATCGGTTCAATGAGGTGACTCTTGGTATTTGTCTATTTTGAACTCCTAGCTTCTTGGCAACTTGCTCAGCTATCTCATCTATTTCCGTGGAGATTGTCGAAGTGTGACTAGTAGAACTGTCGGAGTCCTTATAGAGTTTGGATAGTCCTAACTCCTCACCTAAGTTGTCTTCTATGTCAATGCACATCCGCACACACTCTTCTATGGATCTAGGCTCTTTCAAGTACACATATGATCTTAACTTTGTGCTCAGTAAGCCATCTAAGAACAAAGCCACTTGTTTGGCAGGTGTGGGCAACTCTAGAACAGGGCATCTTTCTAAGTACTATCTGAGCCTTCTTCCTACTAGTCGCACTGTTTCTTGGGGTGTCTGCTTGAAACTGTGGATCAAGGATGATGTGTTATACCTGATACCACTCTTGGAAAATTCTACAATGAATTCGTCTAGCAGCTGACCTATATCGCGATAGTTTCGACTACTCAGTGGTTGAAACCAAGCCAAGGCAGTGCCCTTAAGAGTCAAACCAAATGCCTCGTACCAGGTGAACAAATCCTCAACCTGTTCAGCTCTTAACACTTGTTTGAACTTAGCCACATGATCATAAGGATCTCCTGATCCATCAAAATAATTCTTCATTTCCTTGATCAGTTGAGTGGGTCTAAGGGTTCTTGTGTGCTCTCGGGGTCTAGGCAATGGAAAATCAGGTTCATCTCTTTGTTGCCTATGTGCTTGATGTCTCTCTCTTTCCGGTCTTTCATTTTCAAATCCTACTCTATCTCTGCCCACAGTGTGTGCAAAACTTACCTTAGGTCTCTCTCTAGTTCTTTCTCTCTGGGCTTCATGAGCTTGGGATGATCCTACTCCTTGGAGGCCATGGAAAACACTGGATCTTGGTGGAGGGAAAATAAATTCACTCTTCCAAGTATATGCATGTCTATCATGTTTTGTTACTAAGAAAATTTTCTCTGATGTGTTATCCAGGTAGACAACTTTGCCTGGTATCTCTGGATCCTTGAACTCGTAGATGATGACTATGCCCAATTGGCTAGGTTGATCTGGCTTGAATCTCCAAAAGGCTTCCTCTCTTTCTCTATTCAAGAATAGTTCTATGCTTTTGTTGTCTTGAGGGATCCAGTCTGGAGTGATCACTCTAGTCAAAACTGACTTACATCTAGGAGTCTGGGGTCCTTGTCCTACATTTCCTTGTTCTAGGTCTCCTATCTCATTCTCATGAATGATATTTCCAAACTCATTGGTCCTATCTGGTAGGTTGGTGACCACATACATGGTTCCTTCCTTATCAATGTATGAACCCTCTTCGAACTTGACCACCGGGTGTTCAAGTCCAAAGGCTTGATCTGGATTTTTGAGTTGGACCACTGATCACCTCAGGCCATCCTCATAGATGCGAGCACCTAATTGGTTGGTCCGAATATATTCTAGTTGTGTCTTATAGGGGCCTTCTGGTGTTTGTAAATAGGTAGTGCCTGAGTTACTTGCAAGTTTTCCCATGCTAAAAGACATTTCTGAGTCACTTGTGTCTGGGTTTAGTACGTAAGGACAACCACTTAGTTGTTGTGCCCAAGATTTGGCTGTATGGTTGACACTAGACTGAGAAGATCTAATGCTTTGTCTATCCTTGCCTAGGTGTCTACCAAATCTCAGGTTCATAAGCTTTGGTTGAGAGTCCAAAATCTTCCCTTGGTATGGTTCAAAATTCTTTGGAGTCCCCTTGGGTTCTAGGTCCCACCTGAAGGTCAACTTCAAATTATCCTATCTGAAAATCAACACACCTGGAGTCCCCTTGGGTTCCAGGTCCCACCTGAAGGTCAACTTCAAATTATCCTACCTGAAGTCAACACCTGTAGGATTCAAAACGAGCTTTCCAACGAGCTATAGAGCTCAAAACATGGACTTTGGATGAGAAAGTTATGTCAAATCAGGCTCCTGGGGATCAAAACAGGCAAACAGGACCTTTTGGAAAAAATCGCGATTTTGTGAAATCAAGAGAATCGCGATGCTATGAATCTCAAGAGAATCGCGATCTTGTGAAACCAAGAGAATTGTGATGCTGTGAAATCAGAGAATCGCAATTTTGTGAAATCAAGAGAATCGCGATGCTTTGAAATCAGAGAATCACGATGCTATGAAATCAGAGAATCGTGTTTTTGAGAATCGCGATTGCTAGCAGAGAATCGTGTTTTCACAGAATCGTGTTTTCATAGAATCATGTTTTCACAAAATCGTGCTTTTGTTAAAAATCGTGATTTGTGAGAATCGCGATTTTGAGCAGAGAATCGTGTTGTTGAGAATCGCGATTTTGAGCAGAGAATCGTGTTTTTGAGAATTGCGATTTTGAGCAGAGAATCGTGTTGTTGAGAATCGTGATTTTGAGCAGAGAATCGTGTTTTTGAGAATCGCGATTTTGAGCAGAGAATCGTGTTTTCACAGAATCGTGTTTTAAAAATCGCGATTTTGTCTCAGAATCATGGTTTTCAGAAATTTAGAGAATCGCGATTTTGAGCACAACCATAGAATCGTGTTTTCTCATAATCGTGTTTTTGACATGAAAATCGTGATTGCCAATAGAGAATCGTGTTTTTGAAAATCGTGTTTTAGAGAATTGTGTCTTAGAGAATCGTGTTCTAGAGAATCGTGATTTTGTCTCAGAGAATCGTGGTTTCCAAAAATTTAGAGAATCGCAATTTTGAGCACAATCATAGAATCGTGTTTTCTCATAATCGTGTTTTTTTCTGCTGAAAATTGTGATTTGTGAGAATCGCGAGTTTGAGCACAACCACATAATCGCGATTCTGAGAATGACCACAGAATCGTGTTCTTTTCAAAAGGCTTTTAGGCGGGAAACAGAGAATCGCGATTTTCAAGAAAAATTTGAATTTTCACAAAATCACAATTTTCATCACAGAATCGTGTTTTTTGGCGAGAACTTCGAATTTCTGAGCGCCGAGCAATGGCGAGCTCCGTATGTGCAGAAAACTATGAAAAAACACAGCGCTTGCACTCTTTTGCACTTCCTAACTCCTCCTCGCACAATAATGCATGAAAGATGGTATGAAAATGATGAAAATGCACTAAAAAACAAGAAATTTCTATGAAGAAGAAGATGGAAGAAGATGGAGATGGTGATGATGATGAAGATGAAGAAGAAAAATCAGAAATGAACAAAAATGATAGTTTTTTTACCTTCCAACGTTGCAAATCTACGATCTTACCATCACAACGCTCGTCCTCGAAGCTCTCTCCCCGGCAATGGTGCCAAAATTTGGTGTAGCTCAAGAGTAAGCACCACCTCCTTTAATTGTCAATCTGCGGAGACGTGAAGACCGGTATGAAGACCACAAGCAAGTGAAGGCACAAGTGTGTGAGTGAAAGCACACCAACATGCACACACATACACACACATGCACACAAGGCAAGATCAAAGAGAGGAACAATGAAAAGCTTCAATTGCAAAAGAGTTCTCTTACAAAAGCTCTATTCTTTAACAAGCTAGCCTAAAAAATGAGCTCTCTAGCTCTTTTTATAGTTTTTTTACTAATTTTGGCCTTGTCCAGACCTAGTGTCCGGCCTAGTTAAAAATTAGGTTCCAGGGCTTATTTATGGACTCAAACAAAGTCTAAAAATTATGAAAATTGGTACGATGGTACTTCTAATACTCCTCAAGCTTGAGGACTCCTCGGCTTGAACAAAATGGAGTTATAAAAATAGAAAATGGTATTTACAATGGTTTTTAGTGATGAAAATCACTATTTTTGTAGGGATTTCTTCTGAAGATTTGACATACACTTCTTGGAGCTCCCTACTTGCTCCTTCTACTTGTGTGTCCACCTCTTTAATGTGCTCCTGTGCTTTGTCCTTGACCCTCAGCTTCAACAACTTCAATAGAGAGAATCAAAGCTATTTTAAGAAGAAGCATTGAAAAAGTCATCGCATTAAACCCTGAAAAGTGTATGTTTGGAGTACGAAGAGGATTGCTCTTGGGACATGTTATTTCCGAAAAAGGGATCTTGGTTGATGAGGATAAAGTGGAAAATATTGGGCAACTCCCACCCCCTCAGAACCTACGGCAACTTAGGGGATTCTTGGGACATGCCAACTATTATCGGTAGTTTATATTAAACTTTGCCTCCATAGCCGCACCATTGACAAATCTTTTGAGGAAAGATCAGTAGTATCGATGGACCAGAGAGTGTCAAGTTGCATTTAACTCTATAAAAGAGAAGTTGGTAAATGCCCCAATTTTGGTAGCACCTGATTGGACGAAAGAGTTTCATGTGCATACGGATGTGTCCCATACCACGCTCGGGGCAGTGCTTAGTCAAGCCGATGAAAAGAAGTTGGATCATCCAATTTATTATGCAAGTCGAAACCTGAATAGTGCCGAGAGGAACTACACAATGACAGAAAAGGAATGTCTATCAATGATCTTTGCAGTAAACAAGTATCGACACTATGTGGATCATGAAGCCTTAAAGTATATCATCAACAAACCCGAGTTATCAGGACAATTGATCAAGTGGATGTTACTTTTGCAAGAATTTCAATTTACGGTGGTAACTAAACCAGGGAAATCACACATGCTTGCAGATAATTTATCTCGAGTTGTTAATAAAGAATCAATCTCTGGTGTGCCCGATGACCTTCCTGATGGTCATCTGTTTCAGGTTGATGTTAAAATACCTTGGTATGCCGACTTAGTAAACTTCTTATGCACATCCAAGTATCCATCAGAAGCGAGCAAGAGAGATAAGCAGAAATTGTTAGCACTTGCAAAACATCATAGTATCATTGGCGGGCAGCTCTACCGATATTTTGTTCATGAGAGCATTTATGGAAGGTGTCTAGAGGAAGAAGAGGTAACTATAGTTCTGAGATCATTGCATGATGAACCTTGCGGTGGACATTTTACGGGTGAACTCACGGCCAGAAAGGTCTTATTGGTTGGATATTGGTGGCCAACATTGTTCAAAGATTGTCACGCCTATTGCAAGAAATGTGACAAATGCCAAAGGATGGGTAAACCAACAATGGTCTTCAACATCTGCTACAAAAAAACTCTTTTACCTCAAGAGTTAGATAAAGAAGAAATATACTTCTCTGCAACTTTTCATACACTAAGTAGCCCTAAATTGACACTCCATGAATTATTTGAGGGAATATATAGCTACCTGTTCAAAATCTTCAACTTATATATAACTCATACATATGAGTCAAAACATAGAAGTTGTCTTCAAAATCTGCTGCTTTTCTTTCTCTCAATGCAATTCTTTATCAAATCTACTAAATCATGACCAAGTATCATGCAAAACAAGAAACTACTTCTTCTTCACACAAGATGTTCTCGTAGACTTGTCTTTGGATGTAGAGGATAAAATTAGGAAAAATTATGAGAGAAAAGGAATTCTTACTTTCCCTTTGGAAATGTTGGAATTTCTTCTTCTCTATCTTTATTCCACCTGATGATGATGTTAACATCTTCAAACTTCTTTTTCATAACTTTTATTCTTTTCATCTTGAAGTAACAAGCACTCTTGATTTCTTCAAATGAACTTTTCTCTTACTCTAGTGCTAAGAGTAAGAGACAAAACAAACATGGTATACAAATAGAAGTGAATATAGCATCATGTTTTACCATCTCCTTATATATGTGATATGATTGAATTCACCAACCTTTTGTCTGAATGATGAATTACCTTTCTAGAGTTACCTCTCTAGATAAAATATGAGAAAAAACTTCCAACCAACTTACAACATAAGATTGGCTGGAAAAAAAACTGATGCTCTCCACATTTATCTTCTTAGATAAGCTTTCTTGCCATGAAAGAGATCTCTCAAAACTCTCTAGAAAAACCTCTAGATACCTGTTTTGATGTAGCCTTTAACTTTCAAATAATGAAAGTGTATAAAGGCACTCCTTAAATCCTTCAAATCTCTTCATAACTGCTCTTCTAAGATATGACGTGCAAATGATAATCTGATAGTAGAAACTGATACCTGTGATTTGATGTTGATCTGGTTCCTTCATCTTCTCAAAACCATTGTTCTTCCTTGAATTTTGAAGTAGCCTTCCCTTCATCAAGTCTTGGTCTTCAAGTAATACTTTTTGTAAAGTATTTTCATACTTTTCCAAAAGTATTTGGCTGCTAATAGATCATCAACTTCATACTCCACATTGATAAACAAACATGTGACTGAATTGTCTATTCTCAAATCTCTACTCATCTAGATTAAGTGTGTATGTCAAATGTCAAATATTAGAAGATGCTCTTAAATCATATGTTGTAAACTTGGAAGTCTGGGAACCTGTGAACCTTGATGCTCTGATACCAAATGTTGGAAATTTAGTAGGCCCATAACTAATACCACAGGTCCATAGTTCCATAGGTTTCTAGGATCTACAACACAGATTCCAGCAATCTTCCAATATTGACAAAACATGAATATACCACAATCATACAAATGATGAGACAAAGGTAGAGAAAGATTAGACATGTGTAAAGTGTTACATAAGCCACTGCTTACTCACACTATCATATATACAAATGTCAAATTACAATGTGGGAGTCAAAACTCTCAACCACTCTATGTGAACAGAAATAGATGGATGAGTGAATGTACAAATGTAACGAAGATATTCAGATGTATGGACAAAAATCTGAATATATATGAGATGTGTGACCTAATAGATTGTAGAAGAGTGAATATGAGTGACAGAAAGAGGAAGGATCAGTGTGAAATTGATAATCAGCAAACCCTCATCTAGCTTTAGGCTATGGAAGACCCTAAGTTAGATACATGTGTGAAAAGATCACATACTTACAAAAGTAGCAAAGAATGCTAACAAGTTTGCTGCCAGAAATCCTTAAACTCATGTTAACCACCTTCTCTAACACCTCATCCAAATGCATGTAGCATGCATGCACTGATTCTCTTGTACCTATGCCAAATAGGACTCCTCCTGATATGGATGCCACTGCCTCCATAAACTCCAAGTAGTACCTGTGTGCATTAAGAGAATATGTACTTGAATTCTTAACATAAGATGCAAATTTTATGTTAACCTCCATCCAATGTCTTTGAAGTACACCGAAATCTTCATGTAGAAGACAATCTTCAAATACATTATGTAGATGGCTGTTCCACACCACCAAGCTGCTGATGGGCAAGTCCTCACCATAAGCAAGAGTGTGAGCACACTCTTCTCCAAGAAGAACTCTATAGCTCAAGCGTAAGCACCACATCCTTTACTTGTCAATCCGTAGAGACGTGAGGACTGGTATGAAGACCACGAGCAAGTGAAGGCACAAGTGCATGAGTGAAAGCACACAAGCATGCACACACATACACACACACGTGCACAAGGCAAGATCAAAGAGAGGAACAATGGAAAGCTTTCTATTGCAAAGGAAATCTCTTACAAAAGCTCTATTCTCTAACAAGCTAACCCCAAAAATGAGCTCTCTAGCTCTTTTTATAGTTTTTTGACTAGTTTTGGCCCTGTCCAAACCTAGTGTTTGGCCTAGTTAAAAATTAGGTTCCAGGGCTTATTTGAGGGCTCAAACGAAGTCTAAAAGTTATGAAAATTGGTACGATGATACTTCTAATACTCCTCAAGCTTGAGGAATCCTTGGCTTGCACAAAATGGAGCTACAAAAAGGTGAAATGGTATTTACAATGGTTTCTAGTGTTGAAAATTACTATTTAGAGGGATTTCTCCTAAAAATTTGACATACACTTCTTGGAGCTCCCTATGTGTTCCTTCTTCTTGTGTGTCCACTTCTCTGATGCACTTATTACACTTCTCCTTGACCTTGAGCTTCAACACTCCCCCCCTCTCGATTCTGTCGTCCCTGACAGACCCTTGTTGTAGTGGTTGTTCCAAGTCGTGCTTTGAGAGGTAGTGTCCCTTCTGTATGAGCAAGATCCATCAGGCATCCAAATGTGGTAGGGTTGGTTTTTCGATTCTTCATTCGTCAGTGTGAGACTTTGCAAGTTGTATTCCCTAGGTATGTGCTTCTTCCTTGGATTCAAGCATGACGGTGTCGTTGTGAGTCGCCATTGATGTCCTCTAGGTCTTCCAAAGATGATGTTCATAGTATTCATGCCAAGTACTCCTAACCCAAAGTGACTAATGGGTAGGTGTGTTTGTGCATGGGTTGAAGAAAGTATGTGCCTTGTGCATGGCCTTGTAATGTGGCCCTATGCATGCTTACTTGGAAATTGCATTGGAAGAAGTATGGTGCAAAAATTAGAGGTCTTGAGCGAAGTGCTCAAGGGTATGCTGGCGAAGAGGTTTTCTAATCTATCATGGTTATGTTGTTGCCAAAGGAAGGATTCTTACCATGGTGAATGGGCGATCGATGTTGATCTCTTCGTGTTGTACACCCGGCATTGTGATGGACCATGGGCTGGTCTATCATTGTCGATGAATGCCCTTTTTGATGGTCCACTGACGAGATTCTGTGAGAGCCTGGTCTTGTCCCCTCTCTTCAAAGCGACATTTGTCAAATACTGAGAATTGAATTTCTTTATATTCAAGGATTTGCAGGGTACCAGAACTTCCCCTTGATATCTCCTTGGATGCTCTCATGCATACAATAGTTAAGCATCACTCAAGTTACAGACCTTCAAGCTCTTTCCTCCTACCATGGTAAGGGGAAACAATAGTGGTGGATGCCATGTTCATGCCAAGTGATTGACATCTACCAGATAAGGCAGCAATAATATCATTTGCTAGTGAAGACACATTTCTACCCAAACTTATAAATGTCCAATAATCAACGGTTCCACCTTCACATAAGCATGGCTCATTCATGTTCCATAAGCCAATCCTGGGAACAACCTCTCTTCTCTTTTGGTGCAAAAACAGGGTTGTGCAAGGAGCACATGGTTGTCACTCGTTGAGGCTTGCAATGTTACTTGTAGATGTTGATGCCGTTTTTGTTGGAGGTATCCATTGGATGTGGAGATAACAACTGATTATTCCTCCTTATAGGGATCCATTTGAGAACCATGTTTGGTTGCGCTGAGATCACCTTGGGCTTCTTCGTCTTTGGATGGTTTCTTAAATTATGTACCTTACATGGTTGGTTCTTTGGTTCTGCACGGGATACTAGTGCTTTTGGCTTCCATACCCATACCATTGTTGATGGTCTTCTGACTCTTGTTGAAGAGGTGAGTTTATCTTCTTTTGGTCTTTGTGAGTAGTTCTTACCCTTTCCTCTCCCTGGCTTCTGAGTTGAGACCTTTTGCATGGTTGAGAGCATAGGCCTTTGTGCATGTAAAAGCTTCATGGGTACCCATATTTGCAATTGTCCTTATTGAGCTGCAACTAATTTCTTGGGCACCCAAACTTGTCAGATATCTTGTGGTTGAGTTTGTCCTAGCTTCTTCGTGCGTCTTCTGGCCTGGTTTGATGGCCTGGATGGGAATTGTGGGGGCAAGGCGAGTGGTTGTCCTCCTTTTCATACCCAGATCTGCTTCATGCCCGAAATTGCTTTCTTGTCGAATGTCTTTCTATTTGATATAGCAGTTGTCTTGAATAGTTGTGTTTGCCTTTGTGGGGGCAACTATTGTGGTTACATGAGTCTTGGAAGAAGAAGAGAGATCCACTCGCCTTTGAACCTATTCTTCCATGATTGACTCCTTCTGAACGATGTCGGTCGATTATTCGAGAAGTAATTATGTCCAATTTTTGGCACATATCCATGTGATATTTTTGGGCTTTTGGGTTGACATCTAGGCCTAGTTGCCTTAACTTATTTCGCCTAATGCATTCTTGAGCCTCTGCTTGTGCTTCTTCTCTAATCCTTATCTCTTCTTCTTTTCGCTTCTTAGCAGTGTCAAGTCTCATTAACATATCCTCTGTAAGAGGTTCTTCATATAGCTTGACTCTACATCCACTAATATAGTTTGGCAAGATGTCACCTTCTAGTGTGGCCAATTGAACTACACCACTAGTGGAAATTCTATTAATGATCATGGGTCCATATCCTCTTTTTTCCAATATATGAGCATGTTGCTTGAGTGTATAAACCAACACTAGGTCTCCCTCTTTCAAGACCTTATGGTTGATGTGCACATCAAAGTATGCCTTTTGTCTTTTCTTAGCAGCATAGATGCTTGCTGCCGCTCGTAGCCTCGTCTCACCTAAGCGTTCTAGGTCAAAGATCCTAGAGGACAATTCATGTCCAGTCCATTCATGCTCTTGTGCTACCTTTAAAGCTGGTATTAGGAAATCCAATGCTAGCACAGCATTGTGTCCAAAGACCATCTGAAATGGGGTGGCATTGAGTACCGTTTTATAGGCAACTCGGTAAGCCCAAACAACATGATGAAGCTGTTTGTCCCAATCAGAGCATTTGTTATTGACCAATTTTGTCAAGACATTACATAGGATCTTATTTGTGCTCTCGGCCTGTCCATTAGCTAGGGGATGATAGGGGGCAGACTTCTTATGTATCAGCAATTCTCACTAGTATATGGCGAGGAGGCCATTTTTCCAATTGAAAAAGAAATTCCAACACTGAGGGTGGCCATCGAGGTCAGGCTAGGAGAGGAAGAATCATTGAAGGAAAGATACATCCAATTGTTCAAATCAGAGGAAAAGAGATTGCTTGCACAACAAAGCTTAGAGGCCATTCAGAGAAGACGAAAAGACAAGCATGATAAGAAGCTCAGAACCTACGCAATTCAAGAAGATGATCTAGTGTTAGTTTACGATAACACGTACTACAAGTTTTTTGGGAAATTGCAAACAAGATGGGTGGGACCATTCAAAGTGGTGGAAGTAAACTCAAACGGTTCATTACAAATACAGGATGTAGACGGGGAATGCGCTCCAGTGAAAATCAACTTACTTCATGTCAAACCATACTTCAGTTAGCAGATGAGGTTATAGGAAAAAAGGAGAAAAAAAAAAGAGAAGAGTGATAGGCAGAAAATGAAGAAATAGGGTGCGAGTAGGGCGATTTGCACGTATATGCATATTAGTCTTGTTTTTTTCTTTTAAATTAAGCATTATTTCTTTCTATTTCACTAAAAAGAGAAATTGTTGACGCTCAAGGATATTAGAAACAAGGTGACAGATGGGAGATCACATAACCGAGATGTATTTGTACAGCCTCGTTGTATATTTTTCGGATCAGGCACTAGCCAGTATGGACATAGATGTTGAGAACTTGGAAACGGAGTATGATGTAGAAGAAGCTCATTGGTTGGTATGTTTTCTAAACCAAGACATAGATATTATCTTTCATATTCCATGGTTCGAAAGATATTTGCTTGAATGCACGAGATGCACAGAGGGTAGATATTATTATTTTGACTCCACTCGAGAGAAGCCCAATGAGGAAAATGACATCGGTTGGGATTGGGCTAATACGCTAGTAACTCACAGTGACGATGAGGCTCCTCAAGCGGAGCCCAACTCACCTCCTGGAGAACATTGATCATCAACTATGAAACGAGGCTGAGTAGAGACTTTTTGAGCTACCTTATATAACATTGCCACCTTAGGAAAGAACTTCAAAATAAGATGAGAAGAATTCAGATTGGTAAGTGTGGTTGCGATTAATTAGTTGTATCATATAAACTTTATATCTTAGTAGGTAATGGCAAGAGAAGATTGACCTATCAGCTTTCATGGGTGTTTTTGTATTTTTTGTACTTCTGGTTGCATGATGTGTGGGTTGGGTGGGTTGACGCTCCTTTCTGCCTCTCCCTAACTCTCAAGACATGGGAGATGGAAAAAGAAAAAAACAAGCAAAAGCGTGTGTATATATGTATGTGTGCTTGTGCGCTATGGCGGGCTAGTAGGTGGGCGGAATCCTCTTGACCAGGTGGTCAGGACCGCGAGCCGATGCTAGTTTCATCATAGGTCGGGGAAACTGTGTGTATATCTATTTTGGTGCTTCGCACCATAGCGGGTTGGTAGGTGAGTGGAGCCATCTTGGCTGGGCGGTCGAGACCACGAACTGCACCCAGCTTCGCTATGGGCTAGCACGTATATATGTGTATATGTCATGTATATATGTCGTTGCACGCTATGTTGTGTTGGTAGACGGGTGGAGCCAACCTGATTAGGTGGTCAGGGCCACGAGTCGCATCCAATTGCAACATAGGCCAACTCATAAATTAAAAATAAACAAAAAAGAAAAAAATGATGAAGAAATATTCTCACTCCTGAGGGGGAGACATAGACAGGAGGAGGGCGACGATCGCCCGGAAGGGCATGTTTTTTGCATGCATATGTCTAGTGGGACGGGATGATGATAGCTGATAGATCAATCTACTCAAGGCCAATACCAACGAAAGGTATAATTATTATATGTATGAGTGATTGGTTTGTAATCCATTTTCCATATTTGTTTTGTTCTCATTTTTTTGGCAAGTTTGTTCTAGAGGTCGGTAGTGTTGTATATGTTTCTTAAAAATTCTTTATTCATGTCTCGCTTCATCTGTTGATGATCTCTTTTTATGGGATATGAGGTAAGGCCGCACTTTAGGAAATCTCAATGTTGCTTGTGTGTACATAGCCTGCATAAAACAGGATAATGAATCTTTATATGTGATATGATTATGTGACATTTTGGGTTTCTATTCTCTAGTTATTATTGCATACTTTTTTGTTCTAACATCTTTTGATGAGTGAGCAGATAAGAAAGAAAAGGAAATCAAGAAGGTTTTCAACAAGGTGAGCAAGGTAAGAAATTTGTTTTGGAAAAACACAAAAATCATAACAAATGATGTTTGGTCATTACTTCACCGACGGCAAGATTGCGTCTTCATCTTGTAATCATTTTTTAGTCAAATGCAAAAAGTTGTTGTCATCGATTAAAATCATGTTTTGGAATAAGACATGCATACATTGCATTGCTTTGGTTTTTTTGTGTAAGAAGCATGATATGGAAAGGAAAGGAGTCATGCATGAGCATGTAAAAAAGAATGTGATCGGCTGTGTAAAGAATGTATCGATGCATGTGATTGTCGACATGATTGGCAGAATAAAACAATAACCGAATGAAGAAAAATATGCATGATGATTGTGCATGAAGAGAGAGCATGATATAGATATGTTTGTGGCTTGTCGGGTCTCATCTCTTGATTGATTGAATGGCTGTGTTTTAAATATCTCTATGAAAAACTTTAACCATTCGAATGAGTGACATGTTAAAACGAGACTACAGGAATGCTCGTCGAGGATGACGTCGCAAGCAAGAAGAGGGGAGTATGTTACACAAAAAATTTACACTGATTTTAAATCTACTGATGTGGTGTTTATGAAAAATGTAATTTTTGGAAATGAGATCTTGCTCAGATAACCCAAAAAATATTATGTTTGCATCTTTCGAGGGTACAATGTTAGCATGGATAAGGCTCTGAGTGCATGATTGAACCACGAGAGTACATGTGTAGATGCAGGCATGTCCGTGAGTATATGAATGAAGCAATCTATTGATTGTGACATGTCAAAGGCCCTTGATTTGTTCTTTTGATGACTGAATGGATATCATTACAAATCCAAAGAGTGTTTGTGTATCTGTTAAAACATTTCAAAATGAAAGGATGCAAAAAAATAGCCAAGTTGGATATGGAAGTAATGAGGTGGTCATGTGTGTGGAATGGTGTAAATGCATATATGAATACTCTAGATTGAGGGTGCGATCGTATGTGTACATATATATGTTTGTGGGGTAATGTGTTAGTAAAATATGGATATATGCATATATATGTATGCACATGTATGTGTGTGTTGTTTTTTGTTTCCATTTCAGAAAAGAGGAAAAAGAAGAAGAAGAGGAAAGACTGATTGAAGGAAGGAAGAGCGTTTATAGCATTTGGCCTCAAGTCCAGCATTAGTGGTTGAATAAAGTCATTATCTTGCACCTTGATTTTTTATTTATGAAGAAGTCATTCAGGAGCAGTTATATGTGATCGAAACGTTGTATTCTGAGCTGCAGATATCAAATCTTACATGCAAATTACTCTGAAGGGGCTTGAGCTATTTTGATGTAGATACGTTTGGTTTCCATACCTTAGGTGATATAAATACCAAAAAGGAGGCTGTCAACTGTGTTAGGTTTGTTCATGCATCCGTCCGGATCATTAAGTGTGGTCAGTCATGGCGCATCTCGGAGGAGGTGCAGAGGCGCACGCCCGATTCAAACAGTATGAATACAGGGCAAACTCTAGTCTTGTGTTGACAACAGATACACGTCCACACGAGCCAACTCACGAGCCGGAGTCACTTTGGGGAAATATCGATCCCAAGAAGTTTGGCGACAAGGTCTATCACGAAAAGGCATCAGAGCTAGAAGAGAAGCTCAAGAAGTCCAAGCGCAATAGAGAGAACAAAGAAAAAGAGGGGGTTACGGCTTCAGAATTGCCTAAGAAGCCAAGTAAAAGGCAAAGGGTGATGACAGGGAGGTGGAAAATCATCTTGTGATGCTTCTCGACTATAATAAGTTTGATCTTATCAAGGTTCTCATAAAAAATAGGCTGAAAGTTGTGTAGGTGCACATGATTGGCAAGAGTGGAGGATGATGCAGAAAGGAAGAGGATTGGGGAGGAAATGAATCAAGGTGGGCCTGCCCTATCTGCTATATTGGAGCAGCTGCATGCAACTAGGGCGACACCCAAGGAGCGGCAAAAGAACCTGGAGAGAAGCATCAGAGAGGAAGCACAATGGAAAAGATCAAAGCATGGAAGTCTAAAGGTAAAGCAAAATTGCAAGAACTTGGACATGAAGCAGAATCATCACATCATGGCCTAAGAAGATCTATGAGGGAAAAGAAAAAACTAGAAAGGTATGGGTTTGACACCTCATTAGTAACTAAACATTCTATCTACATAGCACAGGACATAAACCAAGAGGAACCATCATCATTTGAAGAGGCCAAAGCAAAAACAGAATGGAAGCATGCAATGAAGGAAGAGATTGAAGCACTTGAGGAAAACAACACTTGGGATTTGGTGCCCAAGACTTCATGCATGAAGGTAATAGGCTCAAGATGGGTCTATAAACTCAAGAAGAATTCTGATGGTTCCATTAACAGGTATAAGGCAAGGCTTGTAGCAAAAGGCTTTGCACAAACTCAGGGAATTGATTATGAGGAGACCTTCTCTCCTGTGGCAAAGATGCCTACTATTAGGGTTTTGCTTAGTATTGTCTCTTCCAAGAATTGGAAGATACTTCAACTAGATGTAAAGAATGCATTCTTGAATGGTTGGATAACAGAAGAGGTATATATGGCACAACCACCTGGTTTTGAGAATCAAGTTTATCCTGATTATGTGTGTAAACTTAACAAAGCATTGTATGGTCTCAAGCAAGCTCCAAGAGCTTGGAATTTCAGGCTTGTTTCATTCTTGCAAGACAAAGGCTTTCAACCAAGCAAGGCAGATCCTTCACTCTTTATTAAAAAGAGTAATTCTGAGGTCATCTATCTATGTGTATATGTAGATGATATTATATTGACAGGAAATGATGCAGATGGTATGAAGAAGATCAAAGATCAGATGAGAGAAGAGTTCAAGATAAGTGATTTGGGTTCACTTACCTACTTCCTAGGTTTGGAAGTTGTCTACAAAGATCATGGTTTGTTTCTCACTCAAAGAAAGTACATTAAGGACATGTTGGCAAAATTCAAGATGCAAGATTGTAAGATTGCAGGTACTCCAATGGAGGTCAATCACAAATTGAGCTCACATGAAGGTGAACTCATAGAGGACATCACATCATATCAAAGTCTAGTGGGTAGTCTCAATAATGCCACATTGACAAGAGTAGATATATGTTACAGTGTGAGTGTGCTAAGCCAATTTATGCACACACCAAGGAAACCACATATGGATGCTGCCAAAAGGATTCTCAAGTATCTCAAAGGA
>CM035414.1:118931656-119021656 GCA_020310875.1 Ceratopteris richardii
CAAGATATCTCATATGAAATTGAAAGAGAATTTGGACTAAATTTACATAAAATTATGGCTCATAGCTTTTGAACTTCTTTGTTATCCCATTCCCTACCTAAAGCATCATCAATGTCTAAAATTGAAACTCTCATATTCAACCACATTGTTTTTGTTTTCCATAATACCATGTTTTTGAAACATGTGAATAGGCAAAAACCATTGAATCTTTATCCTGTGTGAAATTTGTCTTAGTTACATTGCCCTTTGAATGTCATCTTTCATTTTTTGCAAAAAACTTGAAACTATTGATTGATCAAAAGAATCCCAATCTAATGAAGAGATTCAAGGAGCATGCAAATGTACAAGTTTTCCAAAAGCACTCCTCCTTGATAAAATAGACAAATTTTTGAATGCTATTGAAAAATGGAACATATTTTTTTGCATACAAAAGTTCTTCATAATCCTTATGAAGAACTTTGAATGTTCATGTTAAACATTCAATAGGTTGCCACTCTTTAACATTGGAAGGAAAAATATCTGCAATACAGAAATAGATAGCTTGTAATAAAAAAACAATTGAAAATGATAAAAGATCATTGTTAAACTTCACTTACAATAAGATGGGAATTGCATATGATTTTTTCGCACCAGATCTTTAGGAGTGCACACATGTTGAACTCTTGCAAACCAACCATATCTCTTTAATTTTAAATTGAGAATATGACCTTTCTAATGGTTTTTTCTATTGTCTCTCTTACAATGTTAAACCCTTTTTACTGTTAAGGTTTAATTCACGTCTGGGTTCTTGGGATGGTTAGGTGTCTGTAAACAGAGGCCCTATTTGTATTTTCCCAACTACAGAGTAAGACTATATGACTTCACTGCATTAAGCACTAAACATATCATCTTACAGTTCTATCCTGAATACGTTCGTTGATGCACCTTCACGTCAGAAAGGTTATGGTGTAACTCCTTCACTTAGCGCGTAATCAAATTACTTAACTTCACTTAATGATTAACTAAATCAATGAAATAGACTCAGTTACATAGAGTTCTACAACAGCGCTCGCTTCCGGATCCTCGCCCACACAAACAGTCCGGCGGGTCTACCTTCTGCATCACACGACTCTTTCATTAATCTTGTCAAAGGGTACAATGTTGCACTACGTCTTTACATCATGCGTGCAAATTTTCAGGATATATCTTACAAGAAATATGAGTTCCTTTCTGGCGGCTAACAGTGGCATGCACGGTGGACTCGAACCCAAAAAATGGAAATTACAGTTAAGGCTCATCAATGATGCCCTGGATATACAAAGTGCACGCTAATTTAAAGGTTCGGGTAATCTTATGCTTTAAGGAATCTAGCATACCTTTCAAAATGGCAGGCTCGATAAGTTGTGCATCAGTTCTAACAGAACTGGCAGCAACGACCTGACTCATTAATAAATCCCTTTGCATCTGCAAAAATGATTCTTGAAGGTAGAACTCATTGGCGAGGGCAGCATCTCTTCTCAACTTCATGTCAGCTATCTCTGCATCAATTCGAGAAAGCCTGTCTGCTTGAACGCCCAATTGCTTTTCTCGTCTTTCCAGCTCCTGAGCTTGAAACTCAATAGTTTTGTAATAATCATCTCGCTCTTTTTTAATAGCTTCCAGCTCTCTCTTTAACTGAATAGTCCGGCCAGTCTCCGCTTCCAAGTCACTACTTTTTGGGAAAAGATCTTCGGACACCTTCTTTAACTATGCAGTGGTTTGCATGGAAAGATCTGCCACTTCTTGTCCTTTCTGCTCTACCCAGCAAAATCTGCACGTGTCTCCTCTAGTAAATTTCCTAGCGCAACTCGGGCATCTTCTTTATCACATACCAACTGTTCCAATTGTGAAATTTCCTCATCGTGAGCAGCAAGGAGAACGTTCTTCTCCTTCAATTCAGCAGGTGCGGTGTCCCATTGAGCAAGAATATTATCTTTTTCTACTAACTGTTCTTGGAGTTGCTGGAGCTGAGTCTACAAGGCATGATTCTCGGCTTTAACCGCAAGTGCTTCTTCTTGGAGTGGGGCAATATCTTCTTCGAGCAGGTCAACCTTGGTCTGCAACTCCTGTTGAATGTTCTGAGTTGCCATCTTCATCTAGAGGGGCAATTGCTGGGAGAACTGGATGAGAAGTTGGCCCATGGATGCCAATTCCGTGAACATTACTGATGGGAGGGGAAGAGAAGGAGGAGGCTCTGATGATGAGGCAGAGATCAGATGAGGTGAGGATGGTGGAGAGTAATCAGGAGAGGATAAGAGATGAGGTGATGCATCCCGAACGACAGTTGAAGGGGCACCGGGAAGAACTTCAGTAGCATCAGGAATGGAAGTTGGAGGAGGAAGAGGGATAAGGGCAGTCAGAACCAAAACGATTTCGGTCTCAAGCTGTGATTCTGCCAAGGCGGCTTTGGTAACTACCGCTGCATTTTCAATCATTTGATTGACTGCATCTACTTGGACGTCTGTGGTCTGCTTGACTGCATCTACTTGGACGTATGCGGTTTGCTTGACTGCATCTGCTTGGGCAGTGGCGGTTGGTGAAGAAGGAGGTTAGCACTCCAAAACAGTGGTAGCTGCCACTGTCTCCTTCACAACCTCAGCATCCGGTTGATGAGATTCCTTTCGCGATGAGACTTCCGCTACATCTTGCATAAATAATGTCCTTGTTTGGCTGCTGATTAGGAGAAGGCGGGACAAATTCAGCCTGTAAAGAAGTGGTGGTGTCACGGAAGAGTTCAACTTCTTGACCCCCATTGGAACCCTGCACCTGGCTTTTCGATGGACTAAGGCATCTGCGTTTTCGTTGGAAGAAATGAAGTAGATCTTCATCATCGTCGTCATCAATAATCTGGGTAGATTCTTCATGTAGCAGCATGGTAGTCACTCGAGGTGGTTGCACAGCTTGTATCACTGGAAGGAGAAGGGTAAGGAGATGGGGTAATCAAGTGCGAGGAATGTCATGCTTGGCTAGCTATTTTGTAACTGCTAAGCATTCATGGTGAATGCGCCGAAAGAAAAAGGAGGTGAAATTGACACCCTCCCATGAGGCAGTATCAATCATCGAGTAAAAAGATCTGCAAATGCCATACGTGCATTTTTGCAGGTTTAACGCTGCTACAAGAAATTGCAGAGCGGTGCGCTCTGGCTCGGGGCGGCAAAGAATGGCAAACTCATTAGATGAGTGTCGAGGAAAAAGCTCTTTCATAGTTGCTATCGGAAGGAGTGGTCCATCAACCAACCCTTCCTGAGGGAGATGGATTCTCTCAGCAACCGTGTTTAGAGTAACTACGACACGAGGATTTACACACGTTAATGGCCAACACTTCTCTGTAGCAGGTGTGGCAGCGATGGCAAAAATGATCTGTGCATGGAAGGGGTGACACTCCACTGAATGCCAAGGCAATTCAGCGAAGGCCAACAGTCCCCGAGCACGCAAGTACTCACTCACATCCGGAGTGAGCCCCGGACGGAAGGTTGCTATGTTCGCAAGAGCTTCCATGGCGCACTCAGAGATAACTGAAAGCACAAAGCACACACGGGTCGCAAACACACAAAAACACAATAGTGATTAACAACAGAAAGAACAAGATTAAGTAAGAACATGGAAAAAAATCAAGCGACAAAAACCCTAATCATAACGCAGTATTGGAAATATATCGACATAATGGTGACATGCGTGCATTAACAGAAGAAACAACATAGAGGTGGCTATTAATCATGATTAGATCAAAAAAACGGTACGATCTCTGGTATGGACTCTGGTACCGTATGAGTCAAATTTCGCTTCACTGGTACCTCCGATAGGATACTTTGCTGCGTTACCGAAACTGGATCAGGGAAAATGGTTTGTTCCTGTGTAGCCCACTTGCTTGCCTTTGTGAACGCCTTCTGTTGTTCATGAATTCCTGGTTCAAAGATCTCCGCAGCTGGATGTAGTTGCTTGCCCGATCGTGTTTGTACCACTGCTGCTTGCGTATCCACAGATGAGATATACACCATATTTGCCATCGGATGTTGTCGTTCTTTTTTCTTTTTATCATACTCCGCTGCATCTTTGTAGAACCTCTGGATATGCCCTATTTCCCCATAGAAATGACATTTAGGAGTTGGATTAGATGTACCTTCCTCCTGACGGACCTGCATTCCACCGAGCTTGACCGAAGTTATTTGTCCGCCCTCCTTGATAATTCCTGTATCCCTGGTAAGGGGTGTTCCTCATCTGTGGTGGTACATAATGGCTAGTCGGTTGTCCCTGCTCCTGAATGATGGCATTAACCGCTGCTCTATTTTGTACCTTGGCATTATACAGACAAGTCTCTGTGGTATGATCTGTTATAAGGCAGATGGCACAATACATTTGGTCCAGTGCGCATGTTGAACTGCTGTGTCCTGGGTTTTTGCATTTGGTACAATAAATTTGTTTTAAGGGGTCCTCATTGGATTTCCTAGATGCTTTCAGCCACTCTAGGCCTTCGGTAAATCCGCCCACTTTGTTCTCTAATTGTAACGCCATAGCAATTACGGCATCTAGAGTCATTCTGCCTACACACCTTATGATCATAATCTGCTTCAATTGGGGCTTTAATCCATTGATGAACCATTGAGTGATAACATCATCTGGTAGATTAGCATGCACTGGTGGCAACTACCTTAGATGTGTCCAAAATAGCGTGGCATAATCGTGTACAGTTTGGTGTGGTTTCTGCCTATTGTTCTACAAGTAGTCAAAAATTTCGACGGGGTTCTTCTTCAATCGAAACCATTGTAGAAAGGCATCCTTTACATCATCATACTGCCGGAAGTGGTTCAAATCATATTCAGTTAGCCATCGTGTAGCTTCATTAACCAGGGTTACCTGGAACACAATAGCTTTGTAGGCAGGATCTGCTCGGTAGTTCAAAAATGCATAATTAATCTCAAAGGTCCGCATATGCGCATCTGGATCATCCCTCGGAAATCCTCCAAATTTTGTATACGTGATCCTTGCTGGTACCAGACGCGATGGGATAACCTGGTGTTGTTGTTGTTGTTGTTGCTGTTATTGTTGGTGTTGTTGTTGTTGTTGTTGTTGATGTTGTTGTTGTTGTTGCTGCTATTGTTGTTGTTGATGCTGTTGTTGTTGCTGTGAGCCACTCATGGTGTTGTTGTTGGTGGCGTTTTTATTATTACCCGAATTTTGAGGAGGTATCTCTTGATCTTCCTGGACTGTATAGTCAACCTGCTCACTTTCCGGTCTTAAGATGTCGTTGAATCGATTGCTTAACTCCAAATCTATCAGCTCTTCCTCGACTTGAGTGTTGAAATTAGTTAATCGTGCACCAAAAAATGGTGAGCGCAGTAAGTGTCCACCAAACAGCACCGCAGTTTCACTGAAAAACTTCGAATCACCACCAGGTAATACCGAACTCTCACCGAAACTCACCGAATTCCCACTGGACCAAACTGCACTGTCACCAGAAATGTTCTCACCGGATAACACAAACCTATCACCGAAAGTGGCCGAATTCTGACCCGATAGTGGGGAACTGACTCCGCACTACATCTCTGTACAACCAGAAATCACGGTACTTTCTCCCAAAGGTACCAAACTCGCACCGGAATTCACCAAAATCTCATCATGTACTACCGAACTACCATCGGAATCGCTGCTAGCTCGCTGTACCGAACCTTCTGCAACTGAACTTAACTGTCCTGTACTTCTACCACCACGGGGTGTTCCTAATAGGTTCGAAACTTCCCAGGGATGTTGATCTCTACGATATTTAGGGTATGATTCCTCGGAACGTGTTATAGGCATATATCAAACAATTCTTCCTCAATCTCTAATCTTTGTTGTAAACGGCTACTCCATTTCCCACAGACGGCGCCTAGTGTTAAAATGTTAAACCCTTTTTACTGTTAAGGTTTAATTCACATCTGGGTTCTTGGGATGGTCAGGGGTCTGTAAACAGAGGCCCTATTTGTATTTTCCCCACTACAGAGTAAGACTATATGACTTCACTACATTAAGCACTAAACATATCATCTTACAATTCTATCCTGAATACATTCATTGATGCACCTTCAGGTCAGAAAGGTTATCGTGTAACTCCTTCACTTAGCGCATAATCAAATTACTTAACTTCACTTAATGATGAACTTAATCAACGAAACAGACTCAGTTACATAGAGTTCTGCAACAGCGCTCGCTTCCGGCTCCTCGCCTAGACAAACAGTCCAGTGGGTCTACCTTCTGCATCACGCGACACTTTCATTAATCTTGTCAAAGTGTACAATGTTGCACTACGCCTTTACATCATGCGTGCGACTTTTCAGGATATATTTTACAAGAAATATGAGTTCCTTTCCGGCGGCTAACATCTCTTTTAACTTGGTTCACTCTATGGGCACCTCTACAACTAAGAAGCATAGTCACCCAATCATTTAGCTACATAGAAAGAGGTTTCCATAAGGAATCATGTCTTTTCTTATAAACCTCACATGAGGTTACACGATTGGAAGGATGATGAGAAGTAAAAGCCATTTAAACACTCAAAAAAATTGTTGAAAATGCTCAAAGCAAGAATCCAAGATTCACAAACTTCGTAAGTATTTATAGAAAAAAAATTGTATTATTTGATGTATGAACTATGTCAAAATATCATTGAATTTTGTCAACCCACAAATATTCCGTATCTTTAAAAATAATTTCTATCTTGGAAATTTAAAGATTTACATTGTGTGGTGTGCAAAATATCTTTCTTTCTATGAAAACAAGAAATTGTTCATTAAATACGAGAAATTTCATCACGTTAGTGGCGCTTTTAGAGCACATCTTCAAAAGAAAATCATTTTTTGGTAGGATTAAAGGAGACAAGAATGTTATATATTTGTACATGTGGAAAGATGTTATTTTTCATTTTTCTTAACCCATCATTATCAAACAACCCCTTTTCGGCCATTTTTTGCCCTCGTGGATAGATAGATAGATGGATGGATGTATGGATGGATGGATAGATAGATAGATAGATAGATAGATAGATAGATAGATAGATAGATAGATAGATAGATAGATAGATAGATAGATAGATGGATGGATAGATAGATAGATAGATAGATAGATAGATAGGTAGATAGGTAGATAGATTCCCTTTATATTCATTTAGTTTTTGCATATCATTCACAATTACATTAAATAAGTTTACTCCAACCTTCCATTTTTATCCATGTATTTTTTAAATGGAACATGTTTATTATTGTTTAGTTATAGGACATGTGACTAGCCATCCATGTCTATTTTCTTCCTTATCAATTGAGTTCAGTTACTTTTTCAACTGGGGGGCATGTTATCACATATGGAATGTTGAATTATTGGACTCTACTCATTGACATTTTGCTATGATTTGTGCTTTGATTTAGCAAGTTAAGGTTTGTAAGGGCATGAATGGGCATGGATTTATTTGGATGCAGTTGGACACAAATTGAGATGTTACATTTTCCATTTATGTTAAATAAAAGACCCACATAGAAGATTGATTGTAGAAAGTTTTATAAATAGTGATTGAAGATAAGGATTGCTATGGAATGCAACTTCTATAAATAAAATATAAGGCTTTCCATAAAACTAAGCAGATTTTTCCTCACATGCCCATTTTTTGAAGTTTCCACCCTCATTATAACTTCAGTCCTTGGACATAATGAAAATCTATAAATACATGCTAGGCTGCATTATTGTTTATTTGGTAATTCAATTTTTGTGAATAATTGTGGAATTTTATGATAGACCCTTATTATTAAACTAAATTATTTGGTGACACATCACCTTATTTGAATGATTCCGAATTGTTTTTTGGAAAAGATTTTGAATTTTTTTCAATCGGAAAAATTTCTGCTCAAAACAATTTTCAATCAAAAAAGTTTTCAATCAAAAAATTTTTCAATCGAAAAGTTTTTGGTCAAAAAGCTTCTCGATCAAAAACCGTTCAATCAAAAGTATATTCAATAAAATAGTTCTCTATGGTGTACTATCACCAGAATTCTCTTGTATTCCTATGAATTAATTAAAATTTTTTAAGATTTTTATAGTTTAGATACTATTTTGATTTTCTTAATCATAAATTGATTCTTACTTCACATGCAATGTTTTAGTGTTGGATACATGTGAGTGGATTCTAGGTGTATGAATGTGTGTATAGGTGAATATATATGTGCATGTTCAGGATTGTGATTTAAAACTAGTGTGATTGTCTGACTCAACATTGATTCTTTGTGATTCTTTCTTCATAATGTTATGTGTATGCGTTTGTACATTTATGATTATGAGTTAAAAACTATTGTGATTGTATGACTCAGTATTGATTCTTACTTCACAATAGTATGTGTATGTCTATGTGTATATGCATGAGCGTATGGGTGAGTATGATTGTGAGTTAAAGATTGTTATGGTTGTCAGATCCAACATTGATTCTTTCTTTACAATAGTATGTATATTTGTTTGTCTGTGTTCATGTGTATGTATGTGTGTGTACACTTGTGAATGAAAAACTACACTGATTGTTTGAACATTATGTGTGTATGTGTATGTGTATGCGTATGCATATGTGTATGCGTAGTATGTGTATGTGTATGCGTATGCGTATGCATATGCGTATACGTATGCGTATGCGTATGCGTATGCGTATGCGTATGCGTATGCGTATGCGTATGCGTATGCGTATGCGTATGCGTATGCGTATGCGTATGCATATGCGTATGCGTATGCGTATGCCACTACTAGAAATAAGGGGGCATAGTGACGCCCCCCAATGAAAATAAAGCGGGTCTCATCGCTTGTGGGATGCTAGCATCACATAAGCGACGAGACTTTTTTTTCTAAAAAAAAGACAAGATGTCACATAAGTGATTTTGCAAATAGCATCGCTAGTTAGTGATGATTTTAATGATGTTGGAAAACTGCATGCAATGCTAGAGCATCGCATAAATGATGTCCTATGTTCCAGAGTGTCGCATAAGCGACGCTCTTGAATGTTAAAAAAATTTTTGATTTCTCTCGGCACATTTGTGCCGGGATTAGGATGAGAGAGAGAGAGAGAGAGATCAACACGGTTTGAGAACACACTTTGAAGCAAGGTACACACACACACATACACACATAGATTTACACACACATGTACATATGCATACACACACATATACACACATAGACACACACACATACACACATAGACACACACACCCACATACATATTAGACACATACACACACACAAACACACATCCACACACATTTCCACCCACACATGCACATGCATACACACATATATATACACATACACACATATATGCACACAGACACACATACACACATAGATACACAAACATAGACACATACACACACATACACATAGATTTACACACACACATATACACACTAATTTACATACACACATACACATGCATACACACACACATATATACACACATAGACACATGCATACACACATAGACACACACACATACACACATAGACACACACACACGTACACATACACACACATATATGCACACACACACATAGACACATACACTCTTACACACACACACATCCACACACATTTACACACACACATACACATGCATACAGACACATATATATAGATACACACGTATCTACACAAAGACACACACATACACACAAAGATGTACACACACAAATACACACACATATACACACACATATAGACACATACACACACATATATGCATACACACACACATGTAGAGAGACATACACACACACATACACATACACATGCATGCATACATAATGCATATGCATATGCATACATACATACTTACATGCATACACACACATACACACACATGCATACATATGCATACATAATGCACATGCATATGCATATGCATACCAAAAATTTGGTCTCATACTATCCCCATGACCGCTCATGCCAAGCCCACCAAACAAAAGCCCTACACATATAATGGCACTTATGCAGCTAAAATCAAAGAAGAAATGGATAGGTTGATTGAAGCTGGATTTATCTATGAGATTGAGCATATTGATGGGTGTCCCCCATTCTAGTGGTGCCCAAGAAGAATGGAAAGTTGCGAGTGTGTATTAACCTTAAGAAATTTAATGTTGCCACAATAAGAGATAGCTATCCACTTCCAATCACATAACATTTATTGGAGCGTGTTGCAGGCAAGGAAGTTTATAGCTTTCTTGATGGATTTTCAGGTTACAATCAAGTAGCCATTGCCCTTGAAGATCAACACAAAACGGCATTTGCCATGTGGGGAATCTTTGCATTCCGCGTGATGTCATTTGGGCTCACCAATGCACCTACAACATTTCAAAGGCTCATGTGTCATGTCTTCAAAGAGTTCTTGCGAAAGAGCTTAGAAGTATATGCGGATGATTTGTGTGCTCATTCTCAAGAAAGAAGATACCACATCCCTAAGCTCAGATAGATCTTCAACAAGTGTAGAGAATATCGAGTGTGTCTGAACCCAGAAAAGTGTGTATTCATGGTACGACAAGGTAAAATCTTAGGTCACATTGTTTCTAAGAACGGAATATCAACAGACGAGGACAAAGTTAGAGCCATAGTTGAGTTGCTCAGGCCAAGGAACATTAAAAAGGTACAAGCCTTTATGGGCCATTGTGGATATTACCGTAGATTTATTCACATGTATGCAATCATAGCCAAACCTCTTTATTCCTTGCTGACCAATTTTGAGTGGAAGGATGAATGTGAAAAATCCTTCAATGAGCTAAAAGGCATTTGTGCTCAGCACCAATACTGACCACTCCTGATTGGAATAAACCCTTCCATGTCCATGTAGATGCTTCCAATCATGCAATAGGATGTGTGCTAGCACAACCAACAGGTGAACAAAATTTAGATTTGCCTATAGCATATGCTAGTAGGCAATTGAACGCTGCTGAATGAAACTATACCACAACTGAGCGAGAAGGTTTTGGCATGGTATAGGCTGTGAAGAAGTTTAGACACTATCTATTGGCCAATAAGTTCAAGTTTTTCACTGGTCATCAAGCTTTACTATATTTGGTCAATAAACCTTGCAATATAGGCCACTTATTAAGATGGTTCCTCTTACTAATGGAATGCGACTTTGAAGTTGTTGTTAGGAAAGGTAGGACCCACCTTAGGGTGGACCATCTTTTTCAGAGAGCGCATCAGGAGAAATAAGTTAAGGTGACTAGGCCTAGATGTCAACCCAAAAGCCCCAAAATATCACATAGACATGTGCCAAAAATCCAACATAATTACTCCTTGCATAATCGATTGACGCCCCTTTGTGACTGTGGAGGTAGGACAAGGAAAGAGTGTAAGGACTATGAGAGCCTTGGTTGACTTAGGTGCAACAACTAGTGCAGTTAGACTTTCATACTGCCATGAGCTACAATTGAACATCAAGCCCATAGAAGCCTATCTCATAGGTTTGGGAGGTGTGGAAACCCCTTGTTTGGGAGAGGTGGAACTTCCCATCTACCTTCAAGATGTTCCAATGAAACTCAAAATGCTAGTGTGTCATGGGCACCTTAGGGCTAGAATGCGATATAGAGCCAGAGGGGAATATAGTGTATATAGGGAATCCATTGGAGTTCAAGAGAAGAATGCAAGCATTATGCGACTCTTACCTACACCTTGTCCACTTGCAGTGGAAGTAAGTATAAATTTTATATATAAATTGAAATAAATATCTTATGTTTTATTTACATTTTTTTTTAATTTTTGTAGTGAGCATGATGACAGGGATAAAAAATACGTACTTAGTTCACTTGAGACAGAGTTTGGGACAGGATGGTCACATAAGTGGTGTCTAAAAGAGATGCGAACACTTATGGCTCATCGTCATGATAATGCACGGTACACATTGCTTTTATGTATATATATGTGGATATGAGTATGTGTGTTTATGTATGTATGTATGTATGTATGTATATGAGAGATAGAGAAAAGAGTGTGACTAGAGGTACAAATACATGCATACACACACATATACATCATACATGCACATTTACACACATATACACATACATGCACATTTACACATACACACACATACATGCACATTTTTACACACACATACACATGCATGCAGTTACACACATATAATGAATACACACATAGACACGTACACATACTCACATACACATACACATACATAATCATATGTACACACACATACACTCACATAATCATATTTACATTCATTACACACATACACATGCATACACACACACACACACACACACACACATATATATATATATATATATATATATATATATATATATATATATATATATATATATATATATATATATATATATATATATATATATATATATATAGTAAATATATAAACTATAGTATATATATCTCATTTTATAAGAACACACACACACACATACATACATACATACATACATACATACATACATACATACATACATACACACATATATATATATATATATATATATATATATATATATATATATATATATATATATATATATATATATATATATATATATATATATATGTACACACACACACACACACACACATATATATATATATATATATATATATATATATATATATATGTGTGTGTGTGTGTGTGTGTGTGTGTGTGTGTATATCCTAATTCAAAAACCCTATTATAATATTCTAATTAGAAATCCTATTTCAAAAATCCTAATTTGGAAACACTAATTTTGATATTAGGGTTTTAAAAAACGTAATTTAGAACCTCTAATTCAGCCTTTTAGCCATATGATTGAAGTATATGTACACATTGCATCTATTCCTTCAACGTCCCACTAGAGAGATGTCTCTCCTCCGAACCTTATGCCTCTATATATAGCTACTTGAATCAACGAGGATCATAATATATAAAAAGATATATATACATCATGTAGATACACATACATAAATATAAAATGGAGTAGATGCATTATGCATCACACATACATGCCTATATGCATACATACATACATACATATATATATATATATATATATATATATATATATATATATATATATATATATATATATATATATATATATATATACATGCATACATATTTACATGTACACATCACATATACATGCCTACATGCACACATGTATACTTATACATGCATACACAATTATAAACATACTTGCATATATTACATAAATGCATATGCATATATACACGTGTGCATACTAGCACATGTATACATATATCACACACATGCATACACATACATATACATGAAACACATATATGTGCATACTAATACATGTATACATATAATACACATGAATACACACACATATGCATACATACATGAGAAAATTTTATTTCTCAAAGATAAAGCTATATATATAATAATTAGGCATACCCCCGAGCTTCATGTTCTAACTTAAAGGAACATGATTTCATCTCTCTAGATTCATCGATATTCTATTCGAATAAAGAAGAATCTATTATCTAATATCCATTCAAATGATTCAACTTATTGATCGATAACTAGAGTAGAATTTACTATCTAATCTGCTCATATTTTTTCAGTATTGCCATCATTTTATTAAGACATCAATATAGTCTCATCTTCATTATCCTTATTGATTTCATTTATTTCTTCTATTATTAAATTTGTGTTCTCATGAATGACATCATCTATTGATGGATTAATATCAATTTTTGGTAATTCCTCTTCATCATGAGTAGAATTAGCATGTAGAGTATCATCCTCTTCATCAAAAAGATTAGTATCATTATCATGTATAATGATTCTAATTTCTCTTTCATATGTTGATGTATCAATATCAGATGGTGAATCATCAAGATGACTTTCATCGATCTCTCTAACAATAAACTGTTCAAATAATGACCTATCTCTAGGTTGAGAATGACTTGCCACCAAGGATGAGCATCTAGGTTTTTATAAAAAATGCTTGTTCGATATGCCTAGGAAGAATATATGGTTCTAGAGTAGATCGCGTTACCTTGGAAGAATCAATTGCCCAAAATCCAGATGATTCCTTTCTCAATGTGGAATTACTACCTTTATACTCGACTCAAAACCAGTCAACCTTCAAACTGACCTATCAAAATATATAAAAACAAAAAACCATTATTAGGTGCTTAAAAAATAATAAACTCTATCATAAAAAATATAAACTTTTTTCTACTTGTTTGAATGTAGGAACTGATATTTCGTAGATACCAACAATAGTTCCCACATAACCAAGTTCGCCATATATAAAGTTCGTGTCTTTTGAGCTAGCATGTGATAGTTGACTAAGGTTGACATTACCTTGAACATGTTTTGGTCCCTCAAAGCTTCATCCTTTGCTTTCAAAGCCTATTTTGGAATCATTTTTGGGGTGTCTTTTGGAGCCATTTTGGAGCACTTCTGCACATAGTTCTCTTCACACAAGTCCAAGAACATCAAGAAGAGTGTTCTTTTTACTTCTCCAACAATAAATATCAACCTTTGGGCCTGTTTTCAGCCACACTCGTAAAACTACAGGTTTCTTGAAAGGTTTCAGTTTTGGTGGGAGCAGTTGTTGCAAAATGTATGCAGGATTTTTGAGCCTAAAACATCAAAGTTGACAGACACTTGCAGGTGTTATTGGCTAGTTTTTGGGTTGTGTATTCAACCTTATAGTGTCATTTTACTACATATATTGAGCACATACACATCATGTACGCTTCTGTCGATACCACTTATGTACGTCCATGTGGTCATTGATATAGCGGTTACGTTCTTTTCATAAAGCTGTTTACGTTTGATAAGATGGTCATGGTGAGGTTTTCTTAATTGGGAGACACCCAGATGTCGGGGTCTCTTCGGTGATGCAGGTGGAAGACTTACCCAGCCTCGCCGTAGGAGATGTATGACAGTTGTTCATAGGTGCTTGATAAGCCTAGTTGGCTTCTCTTGGGTAACTGGTTATATGCAATGGAGTTAGTGATTCACTATGCAGGAAAACATGTAAGTACTTGCAGTTTTATGATATTTTCACACTGGTCATATGCTCATTTTGCAAAGGATACTCTGGTAAAATTTTTCCATATTTTTTGGTTTATTCAACTATACAGTGGCTGATTTACTCCTTGATACACTTATTCGTTGGTATTCGGACTCTTCTAGCTCCATTATCATTCTATTTAGTCCTCTACCATCATGGCATCAGAGGTCTCAGGCACATCCAGTGGATCAGGGTCTAGTGCTAGTGTTTTGAGGAGGAGCTATAACTTGCAGGGCAAAGACCATTTTGAGATCCAAAAATTTGATGGCACAAACGTTTCTCTATGGAAGAATCAGATTAAAGATGTGCTAATTCAAAGGTGCCAATGGAAGCCAGTAAATGGATTTCAAAGAAGCTTGCTGACATGGATGAAGATGATTGGGATGAGTTAGATGAAATGGCTAGGTCTACCATTCGCTTGCACCTGGTAGATAACGTTTACTTTACAGTATTAGATTGTGAAAGTGTAGAGGAGCTTTGGAAGAAGTTATGCAATACATATGAAAAAGAGACGGCATCAAATAACGTGTATCTGATGAGAAAATTATATGACCTTTGCATGAAGGACATAGATAGTGTTGCTACTCATCTAAATGAGTTTGATGCTATATTCTCCTAGTTATAGGCTTAAAAAATGGATATGGATAATGAGATGAAAGCAGTATTGTTGTTATGCACCCTGCCATCATCATGGGATACGTTCTGCATAGCTATTAGCAATAGTGCACCTGGTGGTAAACTCATCTATGATGACATATGTGGAGCACTCTTGAGTGAGGAGATTCGTAGAAAATCTATGGTTGGCACTCAGAGTGGAGATGCATATAATGTTCATGATTCTTACCAAGGAAAGAATCAGCAACGTGGCAAGAGCAAGAACAAGGAAAAGAATGGTCAACAGACTAAGAGTAGATAAACCAAGGAAGAAGGATATGGAATGCCATTATTGTCATAAGAAAGGACATATGAAGAAAGACTGTTATGCATTAAAGAATGCTAAAGGTAAAGGACAGAATGTTGATGGGCATGTTAAACAGTTACCTGCACCATCTACTTCAAATGTGAAGATTGAAAAAATTAATGCTATTTCTGATGATGCTGATGTGCTCACACTTGATAGTACTGTGCCAACTGAGGCACTTATGGCTGATTCTCTTTCCCACACCTGGCTGTTAGATTCTGGTGCTTCTTTCCATGTGACACCACACAGAGAATGGCTCTCTAATTATGCAGCAAAGTCTCTTGGTATCGTGAGACTTGGTGATTCTTACCGTTGTGGGGATTGGAGATGTGGTTGTGCAGTTCAATGATGGTTCAAAATTTACTATGCATAATGTACGCCATGTACCTCAGTTATCACGCAGTTTGATGTCAGTTGGTCAACTTGATGACCTTGGTTACAAGGTAGTCTTCTATGCTCAATCCTTTTGTATATGGTTATTGCAAAAGGAAGCAAAGTTGGCTAACTTTATCCTTTATTTGTATCACAGAAAGAACACTTGTTAGCTGTTACTGAACAGCCTATGGCTTGTATTTGGCATGGTCGTTTGGGCAATATATCTCATAGTGGAATGGAAAATCTTTCTCGTTTTGGCTACTTACCTGTGTTATCTTTCTCTGATTTTTCATTTTGTGAGCATTGTCAATATGGAAAGCAAACCAGAAATGTGCATCGAACGCACATTGACTCTTCAATTCAGCCTTTAGATCTCGTCCATATAGATGTGTGTGGTCCTATGCCCACTAGGTCCTTAGGTGGTTCTCTTTACTTTGTCACTTTCATAAATGATGCTACTAGAAAAGTCTGGGTATATCCTATCAAATCGAAGGATGAGGTACTCCCTACTTTCAGAAAATGGCTTGCTTTAGATGAGACTGAAAAAGGAACTAAGCTTAAGGCTTTACGTTTAGATAATGGGGGTGAGTATACCTCACATGAATTCAGCCTTTTCTATCAGTCTAGAGGGATTCGTAGAGAGTTTACAACTCCTTATACCCTAGTACAAAATGGTGTAGCTGAGAGGATGAATAGAACTATTCAAGATAGAGTAGTCTCTATGTTGCATCATGCAAACCTCTCACAAGGCTTTTAGGTAGAAGCAGTATTGATGGCAGTTCATGTGATTAACCTTTTACCTAGTACTTCCAAAGGTCTGAAAGCGGCACAAGAGCTATGGACAGGGAAGCCACCATATTATGATCATCTTTGAGTTTTTGGGTGTGAAGCATATGTTAATATACCCAAGAATCTTAGACAAAATTTGGACCATAAGTCAAAGAAATGCATTTTTCTTGGATATGGTCGAGAAGGACAATTTGGATATCGCTTATGGGATCCTGAAACACGGACAGTGATCAGAAGTAGTGATGTCATTTTCAATTGAGTCTAAGATGCATAAACAACCCATTAAGGAGGTTGAAGTGAGAAGAGTGGTGTTTGAGGATACTAGTCCTCCGGTTAGCATGCATAAAAATGTTGCACATAGGGATGTTGAAGAGAATTTCCATTCAGATCAGTCTGCACATGTTCGTGTTCAGCAACCATTGAGATGTTCTGCACGTGTGTCACATCCACTTGATAGATATGTTCCAGGTTTAGATTTTGTTATGCTAACAGATGCTGGTGAGCCTTCTTGCTACAAAGAGGCTATGCAGATAGAGGATGTGGGAGCGTGCCATGAAGAGTGAGTTGGATTCTATTCACAAGAATGGTACTTGGGATTTAGTACCTTTCCCAAATGGCAGGAAAGCTTTACCATGTAAATGGGTATATAAGCTAAAATTCACATCAGATAGTGCTTCTCCAAAGTATAAAGCACGACTTGTTGCAATGGGTTTTAAGCAACAACATGGTGTTGATTTCGAGGAAACCTTCTCTCTAGTGGTCAAGATGACTACCCTGCGCATGTTGCTTGCATTCTTTGCAATGGAGGACTTAGAGTTAGTCCAAATGGATGTGAAAACTGCTTTCTTGCATGGAGATCTTACAGATGAGATCTATATGGAACAACCAGAGGGTTATGTAGTTCTTGGCAAGGAAAGTCTAGTTTGTAAGCTCAAGAAGAGCTTGTATGGACTTAAACAGTCCCCTAGACAATGGTATCAAAAGTTTGATTCTTTTATGAAGTCTCAAGGCTATTCTCGAAGCAATGAGGATCATCGTTTCTACACAAAGAGATGCTCAGATGGCAGCTTGATTTGATACTCTATGTGGATGATATGTTGATTGCTAGGAAGTCCTCTTATGACTTGTCCATTCTCAAAAAGAAGTTGAGTCAGACATTTGATATGAAGGATTTGGGGGATGCCAAACATATTCTTGGCATGCACATTACTCGTGATAGGAGTAAAAGATGCATATACTTGTCTCAAAGTGAGTATATATCCAAAGTACTTCACAGGTTCAATATGCAAGGTGGAAAGGCATTGAGTACACCTTTACCCACATATGTAAAATTGAGCAAGGAAGATTGCCCCAAATTAGATGAGGAAAAGGAATTCATGACCAAAATTCCCTATCAGTCTGATGTTGGTAGTCTCATGTACGCTATTGTAGCTATGAGACCAGACATTGCATTTGTAGTGGGAGTTGTGAGCAGATATATGTCTAATCCTGGCAAGAAACATTGGGAACGGTCAAGAAGATTTTGAGATATCTGAGTGGCACTAAGGACAAGTGTCTATGCTTAGGTAGAGGGAAAGCATCCATTATTGGTTACATAGATTCTGACTATGCTAGTTGTGTAGACAATCGTAAGTCTACATCAGGGTACATTTTTCATTTTGCTAGAGGTGCTATCTCTTGGAGATCTCGTCTTCAAGAATGTACAGTTGTTTCCACCATAGACGCAGAGTATGTTGCAACAAGTGAGGCATGTAAGGAAGCATTGTGGTTTTCTCATCTTGCTTGTGATATGGGTTTACCTCAGCATGTACCTCGCTTACTCAATGATAGTCAGAGTGCCATTGCTTTGGCTAAGAATCCGGTCTATCATGCAAAGACCAAGCACATTGAGGTGAGGTATCACTTCATTAGAGACTGCTTAGCTACTGAGTGCATTATTCTTGAGAAGCTTCACACTCGGATAATGCGGCATATGCTTTGACCAAAGCTCTACCACAAGATAGCTTTCGACACTGTTGTCACTTGATGGGGGTTACTTGATTCTTGATCTTACATAGTCACTCCTGTACTGTGTAACAGGCCCATCAAGTGGGAGGTATAGTTTGTATACTTACACTCAGGTATTCTTTATCATTCTTTACTTTTCTCCCATAGTTACTTTGGCCATGTTGGCCTTTAGTGGGAGATTGTTACCATTAGTGTCCATGTAAAAGGCCAAATGGCCACTGGACACTTCTTTGTATATGTTCTTTAATAAAACATATAGTGGCCTAGTTAGTCACGGGCTGTAAGTTCAACCGCATTTGTAAGACCTAAGAAGTTTGTCTTCATGCTCCCTGTGTACTGTGTTTTTTGCGTATTCTGCAGCCTCTGTGTGGAGTACTGTGTGCGGCCTTAGGAGCTTGGTTTTCTACTCCGAGCATGTCGTCGTGGAGCTCTTGAGAAGGAGAGTGCACTGTGGTGCATCACCATCAAAATACTTCAGTCTATTCAATTCATTGCTCTCTTGAAGTGTGTAATGTGTGTGTGAAGCGTGAGGAGGTGTGTGGTAAAACTAGCTGAGTTGTGTAGCTGCATTTTTTGCCCATATCTTGAAGTAGGTTTTTCAAAATTGGACAAAAATAGCACCTTTGGATGTGTCTTATCGAGAGCTTCGAAACAACTATTGATTATATTCCGAGTTTGGAGCTCATAGAAAAGTCCGTTTTTGTACTTACTACTGTTCCATGTATCCCGACACCATTTGCACCTATTTGAGTGATGAATGTGAGAGATGATACTCATTTGCAGGCCAAGGTAGCTACCTCACTTCATTGACCATTGTGTAAATGCAAGTCTTCATACACTCAGTTCCGTTCAAGATACTTCTTGGATTGATAATTTAAATGTGTGATCCCCACTATATGCACTTGTTCGTGATAGAGGAATAGCCTCTTTCATCACAACTCCGTAAGTTGTCACTTAGGTACACATATATGTATATGTATATGTATATGCATATGTATATGTATATGTATATGTATATGTATATGTATATGTATATGTATATGTATATGTATATGTATATGTATATGTATATGTATATGTATATGTATATGTATATGTATATGTATATGTATATGTATATGTATATGTATATGTATATGTATATGTATATGTATATATGTATATGTATATGTATATGTATATGTATATGTATATGTATATGTATATTATATGTATATGTATATGTATATGTATATGTATATGTATATGTATATGTATATGTATATGTATATGTATATGTATATGTATATGTATATGTATATGTATATGCATATGTATATGTATATGCATATGCATATGTATATGTATATGCATATGTATATGTATATGTATATGCATATGTATTATATGTATATGTATATGTATATGTATATGTATATGTATATGTATATGTATATGCATATGCATATGCATATGTATATGTATATGTATATGTATATGTATATGTATATGCATATGTATATGCATATGTATATGTATATGTATATGTATATGTGTTAGAAATGTATTTGTATACGTATATGTATATGTATATGTATATGTATATGTATACGTATATATATACGTATATGTATATGTATATGTATACGTATATGTATACGTATATGTATATGTATATGTATATGTATACGTATATGTATACGTATATGTATACGTATATGTATACGTATACGTATATGTATATGTATATGTATATGTATATGTATATGTATATGTATATGTATATGTATATGTATATGTATATGTATATGTATATGTATATGTATATGTATATGTATATGTATATGTATATGTATATGTATATGTGTTAGAAATGTACAAGCTCAAATGTGTGTGAACCAAGGCTTAACTCAAGTGCCACATCATTTCACTTTCTAGTAAAGTCTACGACCACTTTTCCATGACTTTTTAGCTCAAGATTCCATCTACCTTGATTGAGAATAGTGGGGGATTTTGGAGGCATGATTTGAATTCAAATTCTATGCCAACTTTTAGAGCATTATTTAAGCAATAGCTTGGAAGAAAATCATGGGCTCCTCAAGCTTCATTTGTGCACCTTTAGGCTCTCATTGGGAGTATATACTCCAGGTCTAAGCCAGCCCCTTGTTTGTTGAAGTTTTCACTTTGGATGAGATTTTGTATCACCTATATCTCTTTGTGTAGTTGTTCGTTTCATGCACAAGATACGAGTGCATGTGTTCGATGTGGTTGGGTATTCATGGGTTGGTTATGTAAGTCAGTAAATGAGGAAGCGTGGGACCAAAAGTGTATGAAAATCTGAATCTCTACACCTTTGTCGGAGTGGGGACATGTCTGACTATGAGTGTTTTTTTTGTGGGTTTGGGTAAGGCCACCTGAGTGAGAGAAATTGTGGTTGTTTGAATGTGTTAGTGAATAAATGAGATAGTATGAGAGTGTGTGTCTCTCAGGGTTTGGATATTTGACTAATTGAGTCAACGTGTTTGACGTGGTGTGTCTAGGTTTGTGTGTGTGGGTAAAATGCTACGTGGTTGAAATGAGTATGTTTGATTGTTTGATGGTTTGATTGCAAATGCTCGATTGGTTGCTTGTGTGCTGTTGTGTGTCGGATGGTCTGAGTGTGTGCATGTGAGAATGTCCTTATGTCAAGAGTATGCAGTTGTGTACAAGTGTGTCGATGAAATTTTGAAGGGGTAAGTGCGCAAGTGCATGAGTGTGGAAGTGCTTGGGTAAATGGTGGCTAAGTGTTCGTGTGAAAGTGTGTCTATTTAAAGGTGCCCTGGTGAGTGAGTGAGTTTGTGTGCTCAGACTAGTGTGTGATCGAGTAAGAAATCTGCAAGTAAGGGTGTGCATAGGATTATGTGATTGTATTGTTGAGAGCTAATTAGTGAGTAAGTGATTGATAAAGTGAGTGGGGAATAGTGCCATGATGAGCGATTGGGAGGCAATGAGAGAATAGGAGAATGTGTTTGATAGTGTGGAAGTGTTAGAGAGTAAAGAAGGAAAAGACTATGCATGTGTGAGAAGGAGGTAAGGAGAGGAAGAGGGGGTATGTAGGAATAGCTGGAAATCAGAGAACAAGAGAAGGTGAGAGTGTGTGCGAGTGAGTGAGAAAAGGCGAAAGGGATAGAAAGAGTAAGTGGGAGAGTGTGAGAGAGTGAGTATGGTGTGAAGTATGTGAAGGATTGTGTTCAATAGAAGGGAGAAGAGAAAGAAAGGAGAAAAGCAAAAAGGAAGAGGAAATGTAAGATTGGTGCTGAAATGGGCCTTGAAACGTAGAGAGAAGAGTGTGAAGCTAGCAACGAAAGTGGGAGTAGTGGAAATATAAGGTGGGTAGACTAGACTCGAGATAGGAAGAGAGAGGGAAAGAATTGGGATTGTGTGTGCCATATGTGAGAACGAGGCATAGCGAAATCCAAAAGTGGAAAAGAGAAATAGAAGGTGAAAAATAAGCACAAAAGACAAGTGCGTATAGGACCATAAATAGACCTTTCCATGCAAAGAAGGCGATAGGACCAAGATCAAGGTTGGGAAAGGACCAAAGAATAAGCTAACAAGATTAGAAATGTTGGCCACATCGGACATCATGGTGGCTTGAGGGTAAAATAAATTTGGCAAGTTAAGAGAAATAGAACCAAGATAGTTGAATATAGGTGAAACTATTTGTACATTATACGGGCTCAATGTTAAAAGTCGAGCTTCAAGCTACAAATTTGTGGGGAATCTTTTATGGACATTGTTGGAGCAGAACAATCATCAATAGTGATTTTATGAAGATCAAAGTGAGAAGACATATGGAAGAATGAAGATTGTTTTCAGAGGAAGAAAATGGAATCAGAAATGTTTCTTTTGTATATTACTCTTGTAAATAGTTCAATATTTTTTGAAAAGGATGACGAGTTAGACTCGTATATATATCTACAGATACGTATTCATAAGAAGAGAGAGTGATATAGATCAGATAGAGAAGAATAGGTGAAGAGGTGATGAACATTGTATGTATCATCAACCATATGTATGAAAAAGTAATGAAGAAGAAAATGTTGTAGAATTTTGCGCGTCGATCTTCTCTCCCATTCTCCTTCTGTGCTTAATCTTTTGAAGAATCCTTTTGCACATATCTCAGTCCATAGTTAATCTATCTATGGCTAGAATTTGAGAGATTAATTTCAATCAGGTTGTGAGAATTTTGCTTAGGAACATTCATATGTGAAGATGTTCTGAGAGTCGAGAAATCTGGCGCACATTTCATCTTTAAAGAAATGGCCAGTGCTCAGTCCACAGTGTAAAGTTTTACACAAGTGAGGGCTCAAAATCTAAGTTGGAAGGTAAGCTATCTATGGCTAGAAGATCTTGATCAAACGGATTCAGAGTTGGGAGAACCAGTGCTAAGAAGTTGCAGGTGTCAAAGTCGCCATTGCAGAGAAGCACTTTCAGACATAGGTAAAGTGTTTCACACATTTCTCAGTGTGTACTTAATCTTTTTGAGAGATTTAACTTGGCAAAGTTGCGCAACCTCAAGTCGAAGTGTTGTGCAAAGTTTTATCAAAAACTTTACAGAATTGATTAGTCAATGAGTGACTAATCTGCAGCAGACTTTTCTGAGAAGTTGATTTTTCAGAACTTTCAATATTTCTGATAATTTGGTGGATGATCTCTAAGTTTGGTGGAGTCTAAGGTTAACCTTGATATAGAGGTGATCTAACTTCAAGGTTAACTTGTTCTTTTGGAGATTAACACTCTCCATCAGTGGTATCAGAGCAGGTTGTGTCAAAATTGAAGTGAAGAAGACTCCGACTATTGCAGAAGTACAAATCTTTATATCTTGAAGGTGCAGAAGGGTAAAGGTTGAAGAAAGATTGAAGGAAGACATACAAAGAGCATCAAAAGGATAAGAAGGAGCAACATTCGAAGTAAAGGTACATTTATTATCTGTAAAGGTTAAAGATTTGAAGCTACAGGTGAAGTAAAGATGGGAGATAGTCTCCAAATTGAAAAGTTGGATAGAGAGAACTATCCTGCATGGTCTATGAGGATGGAAGCTCACCTTATGAGCAAAGATCTGATAGGATACATCACAGGAGATGAAGAAAAGCCAGAATTCAGAGATCCTAGTGTTCCAACTAGGGAGGAGCTTGCAGATTTGAAGAATTGGATGAAGAAGGATGCTCAAGCAAGAAGCATCATCTACATGGCAGTCAATGACTATTTGCTTCCTCACATTAGAGGACTTGAAAGTGCTTGTGACATTTGGAATGCTTTGGAAGAGCATTTCCAAAATACAACCAAATCAAGGAAGGCTTCACTATGGGCAGAGTTTACTACCTTCAAGAAGAAGGCCTCACAATCAATCTCTGATTATGTGACAAAGATGAAGGACATTGCAGATTCTTTAGGTGCAGTTGATGAAGATATTGAAGAAGACAAATTGGTAAGACAAATACTCAGAGGACTAAGAGGAGATGAGAAATGGAAGCCTTTCATTTTATCTACAGAACTTTCATTAGATCACTTTACTCCTGATTTGAATCAATTGTTAGGTCATATGCTAACTTTTGAGAATGATATCAAAGGAGATGTTGATAAGAGTGCAGGTCATGCAATGTATTCTAAAGACAAGAAGAAAGTCAACAAAGGGAAGCAACAATCAGGTGAAGAAGAAGGTACATCAAACCAAGCAAACTTCATAAGAGGAAGAGGAAATGGCAGAAGTAGAGGAAGAGGCAGAAACAACAAAGAGAATGCAAGAGCTTGTTGGATATGTGGTAAGACCAATCATCTATCTCATGATTGTTGGCATAATAATCAAAACAATGGTAATTATCAGAACTTTAATCAAAGAGCAAGAGGTGGTAGATTTCAGAGAGGAAACTTCAGAGGTAGAGGTGGTAGGAATTCTTTTGGAAGAGGTGGAGGAAGAAGCTTCCAAAATCAATCCTATAATAACACCTACTATAACTATGCATCAGATCAGAAGGAGGATTCAACTCTCATTATGAATACATGTGAAACTTCACATGAGGACATGAGAGTGTTTTATATTGATTCAGGATGTAGTAATCATTTGAGTGGAAATATTGCTTTGATGACTGACCTAGATCATAATGCAATTAATCATACAGTGCAGACAGGTGATAATACAAAGCATAAGGTAAAGTCAATTGGTTCAGTCAAAGCTAAGGATGGGAGCACTCTTCTGAGTAAGGTACTTTATGTTCCCACAATTCCAAAGAATTTGATCAGTGTAGGTCAAATTGTAGAAAAAGGTTATGAGGTAAGGTTTACCAATGATGGAGTTTATGTGGAAGACCCTAGTCAAGGGTATAAACAAGTTATTGCAGGAAAGAAAGAAGGAAGGCTTTTCACATTGAAGGTACAAGGAAATGTTGGACATGCTATGTTCACATATGGAGAGCAGAAGATGTCAGAATTGGATCTTTGGCACAAAAGACTTGGACACTTTAATGAAAGAGGTATCAAAGAAATGATTAACAATGATTCAGTGCTTGGAATGCCTAACATTGCAGGTCAACACATGACATACAAATGTGAGGCATGTCAATTAGGTAAGGCTCATAAGCAATCCTATTCCAAGCATGGATTTATGTATTCAGAAAGACTTGAATTGGTGCATACAGATGTGTGGGGTCCTTCAAAGGACTTTAGTATAAATGGTTCAAGATATTATGTCATATATGTTGATGATGCTACCAGGTGGATCACAATTTATGTGATTAAGGAAAAGTCAGAAGTGTTTAATACATTTAAACACTATCATGCATATGCAGAAAGGATTACAGGTCAAAAATTGAAGAGACTAAGGTCAGATGGAGGGGGAGAGTATTTTTCAAATGAGTTCAATGATTATTTGTGGAATGCAGGTATAAAGAGAGAAGTTACTTGCAGGTACTCTCCTCAACAAAATGGGGTAGCAGAAAGAAGAAATAGGACTCTTGTTGAGTTTGCAAGGTCCATGATGAAAGAGAAGAATTGCCCAAATTATTTGTGGGCTGAGGCTGTTAATACAGCTACATATTTGGTTAATAGATTGCCTTGTAAAGCTTTGCAGGGTATGACACCATATGAAGCTTGGTGGGGTAAGAAACCTACCTTGGATCATTGCAGAATATTTGGATGCTTGGCATATGCATATGTGCCATCTCAATTGAGGCATAAGTTGGAGCCTAAGGCAGAAAAGTATGTATTCATTGGCTATGATGATAAGCAAATGGGATACAGGTTGTGGAGTCCATCCACAAAGCAATTTATTGTATCCAAGGATGTTACATTTGATGAGCAAGGTACTTGGTATGCAGGTAAATATAATGTACATGCAGATGATGAAGAAGTAGTGGAACAAAGGAAAGGTAAAGCAAAGATTCAATTACTTGATGAAAGTGAGAATAATGAAGTGCAGATTGAAGTTGAAGAGAGGCCAAGGTTTGATCCAGAATGTGATGAACCAGAGACCTCAAGAAGTGCAGAAGTTAGGAGATCATCTAGGCACAGATGGCAACCTACAAGGTATAGCTATGACACTTCATTCTTGACTACTAAAGATTATGCTTATTTGGTAAAAGCAGATGAAGACCCTTCTACATATGAAGAGGCTAAAGGGAAGAAGAATTGGGAAGATGCTATGCAAGAGGAGTATGATGCATTGATAGAGAATCAAACATGGGATTTGGTTCCTAAACCTAATAGCCAGAAAATCATTGGTTGTAAGTGGGTTTACAAGACTAAAAGATTTGCAGATGGAAGTGTGTCTAGGTACAAAGCTAGACTTGTTGTGAAAGGATATGCATAGACATATGGAGTGGATTATGATGAGACTTATAGTCCTGTGGCAAAGATGACAACCATCAGGACACTCATTGCAATTGCTGCTTGTAAAGGTTGGAAGTTGTCTCAATTAGATGTTAAAAATGCTTTCTTGAATGGTTACATTTCAGATGAAGTCTACATGGAGCAACCAGATGGGTTCAAAGATCAAGTGAGTCCAAATTATGTGTGTAAGCTCAAGAGAGCTTTGTATGGGTTGAGGCAAGCCCCAAGGGCTTGGAATTATAGGCTTGTAAAATTCTTGAATGATCTTGGTTTTCAAGCATCAAATGCAGATAGTAGCTTGCTAGTCAAAGCAAGTGAAAATGGATTTATCTATGTGTGTATTTATGTTGATGACATAATACTTACAGGAACAGATGATAAGGGGATACAAATGATCAAAAAGCAGATGGAGAAAGAGTTCAAAATCAGTGATTTAGGGAACCTATCATTCTTCTTGGGAATGGAGATATCTTATACTCAACATGGATTATATGTGACCCAAGAAAGGTATCTTAAAAATTTGCTAACCAAATTTAAAATGGAAGATTGCAGGGTTGCACCTACACCTTTGGAAGTGAACCATAAATTGTCTAGGTTTGGAGGAGAAGAGTTCAGAGATATGAAACTCTATCAAAGTTTGGTTGGTAGCTTGATTTATGCTACATTGACAAGGCCTGACTTATCATATGCAGTTGGTGTGCTTTCACAATTCATGCATTGTCCTAGAAAGGAACATTGGATTGCAGGACAAAGAGTACTTAGGTACATCAAGGGTACACTCAGAGAAGGGTTGTACTATGGGTTTACTTCAGATACAAGAATCAAGATATATAGTGATGCAGATTGGGCAGGTAATGTGGATGATAGAAGATCAACACATGGATACTTGTGCTATGTAGGAGACAAATTGATTTCATGGTGTTCCAAGAAGCAACATACAATTGCTTTGTCATCTACAGAGGCAGAATATAAAGGTATGGTGGAAGCTGCAAAAGAGGTAATATGGCTAAAGACACTTTTGAAAGTTTTTGATGTGATTCAGAGTACTCCTATTATTTGTGGAGACAATATGAGTTCATTATACTTGGCAGCTAATCCTGTATTTCATGCTAGAACTAAGCATATTGAAATACAGTATCATTTTCTGAGAGAGAAGGTCATTGAGAAGGAAATTGAAGTCATACACACCCCTACAAAAGATCAACTTGCAGATATGATGACTAAAAGTTTGGATGGATCTAAGTTGCAGAGGTTTAAAGATATGGCAGGAATAAAGAAGATACAGGTAATCACAATTGAAGATTGAGGGGGAGCTGTTGGAGCAGAACAATCATCAATAGTGATTTTATGAAGATCAAAGTGAGAAGACATATGGAAGAATGAAGATTGTTTTCAGAGGAAGAAAATGGAATCAGAAATGTTTCTTTTGTATATTACTCTTGTAAATAGTTCAATATTTTTTGAAAAGGATGACGAGTTAGACTCGTATATATATCTACAGATACGTATTCATAAGAAGAGAGAGTGATATAGATCAGATAGAGAAGAATAGGTGAAGAGGTGATGAACATTGTATGTATCATCAACCATATGTATGAAAAAGTAATGAAGAAGAAAATGTTGTAGAATTCTGCGCGTCGATCTTCTCTCCCATTCTCCTTCTGTGCTTAATCTTTTGAAGAATCCTTTTGCACGTATCTAAGTCCATAGTTAATCTATCTATGGCTAGAATTTGAGAGATTAATTTCAATCAGGTTGTGAGAATTTTGCTTAGGAACATTCATATGTGAAGATGTTCTGAGAGTCGAGAAATCTGGCGCACATTTCATCTTTAAAGAAATGGCCAGTGCTCAGTCCACAGTGTAAAGTTTTACACAAGTGAGGGCTCAAAATCTAAGTTGGAAGGTAAGCTATCTATGGCTAGAAGATCTTGATCAAACGGGTTCAGAGTTGGGAGAACCAGTGCTAAGAAGTTGCAGGTGTCAAAGTCGCCATTGCAGAGAAGCACTTTCAGACATAGGTAAAGTGTTTCACACATTTCTCAGTGTGTACTTAATCTTTTTGAGAGATTTAACTTGGCAAAGTTGCGCAACCTCAAGGCGAAGTGTTGTGCAAAGTTTTATCAAAAACTTTACAGAATTGATTAGTCAATGAGTGACTAATCTGCAGCAGACTTTTCTGAGAAGTTGATTTTTCAGAACTTTCAATATTTCTGATAATTTGGTGGATGATCTCTAAGTTTGGTGGAGTCTAAGGTTAACCTTGATATAGAGGTGATCTAACTTCAAGGTTAACTTGTTCTTTTGGAGATTAACACTCTCCATCAGACATGTGGAGAAATCAAAGGAAGCCAAAAGCCACGAGATTCCATCAAGAAAAGTCACTCAACCACTCCCCAAGTCATCTCATCTAAGTCCTCCAAGTTAGGAGGCTGATTTGGAAAGGTAGTTCCTAGATTTTAGGGGCACACTTCTCATTATAAAAGGAGCATGTATCCCGACTTCTTTTGGGCCATCTTCTTGGAGTTTTAGCTCATGTAAAGTGAGCACTAAGTGCTGGAGTTGTGATAAGCAAGCCTTTTGCTTAAGCTAGCCCCTTGATTGCTTGTTTGTTTTCTTTTAGTAGGCATATCTATGTGTGTGCGCAGGCAGTGTTCCAACTCTCTACCCCTGCATTGTTAGCATTGGTTCTCCCTCATATTGTATCCATTTGATGTAATTCGTGTTTCATTGGATAGCTATTGGAGTCTATTTTATGCTCACCAATTCTCTGGAGCATTCTGTGAGTAATCTGGGAGAAACATTCATTTTAGTGAAGTTGTGTGATTGATATCTCCCTGTGTGTAGGCACTGTTGAAAATATTTTGCTCTCTGTTGTAAGGGATGGTTCTCCTTCTCTATTTATCCATTTGCTATGATTTTGGTGTCATTGGGTAGCTATTACAGTTCTCTAAAGTTGACTCAAGTTTGAGATTCATTCTCTGTATGATCATTGAGAAAAGCTTGCTTGAGTGAAGTGAGGTCTCTGCTTGACTAGCAGTTGTGAGCATTCAACTAGCTCATGTTGTAGACATTGTTTCTCTTTGTGTAAGCATCCATCTCCAACTATCTTATGGGCAGAGGCCTTTGGGGGTTGATTAGTGGAAGTGAACCAAGACCTAGGTTGCATGAGAATTCAACCAATGACTAGAGAAGGGTCTTTAGGGAATGGAATGAAAGAGATAAGAGGGTTATCTTTATCCTTTCCCAACACATTAGCAATAGCATGATCGGCCATATCCAAGACTTGGATTCAAGCATGAAGGTATGGGAGACACTTGAAAGGCTTTATTCAACAAGCACCAAAGCAAGGAAGATCCAACTCAAGAATGAGCTCAACAACCTTAGGAAGAGCTCAGGAAGTAGCATAAATGACTACATACTTGAGGTCAAGGAGTTATCAGATGCATTGGGATCGATTGGAAGCCACGTAGACGATGACGATCTTGTGGTTTATACTCTCAATGGTTTGAGAGATGATGAGAAGTGGAAACCCTTTACCACTTCAGTTTATGTAAGGGATAATCTTCCCGATTTTGAGCACTTGGTTGCTCTCATGGTCACCGAAGAAATGAACATAGGTTGAAGTTCAACTAAAAGCAAGGATGCACAAGTTTTCTATGCAGGTAATCAAAGGGGCAAAGGAAGACGAGGACAAGGAAGGGGCAAAGGAAGGTTTGGAGGAAGGCAAGGCCACTCAAGCAATCAAGGACATGACCAAGGCACCTCATCACAAAGAGGGAGAGGAAGAACAAGAGGAAGAGGAGGACGACATCAACAAAACAGGAATCAAGATGGCGAAGGATGTTACATATGTGGCAAGTTTGGCCACTATGCTAGAGATTGCTACCAAGGAGGAAACCAAAGGAGCTATAATCAAGGATCTTCATACAAAGGTCAAGGTAATTATGCTTCCACAAGTTCAGAAAATGACAATCTCTTGATGATGCACATGAATGGGAATTCAAGCAAAGTAGATAACACTTGGTATATTGATAGTGGATGTAGCAACCATATGAGTTGCAATGCTTCTTGGTTTACTAATCTACATGTTCCCAAAGGTAATGTACAAACAGGTGATGATACAGCCCATGAGATCTCCCATGTTGGAGATGTAGCTTTGGATGACAAGGAGGAAGGAAGATGTCTCAAGGATGTCTTGCATGTACCTACTATCACAAAGAACTTGGTGTCCGTTGGGAAAATGGTTGAAAGAGGCTATCAAGTAAGGTTCAACAAAGGTGGATGCTTTGTGGAGAACCCTAAGCAAGGTTACAAGGTCATAGCAAGAGGAAAGAAGCAAGGGAGACTCTTCACTTTGGAGGTAAATTCTCATTCCACTAATAGATGATATCACAAGGATGGTTTGGGTTTATTTAATCAAAAACAAATCAGATGTGTTTACATGTTTCAAAGCATTCAAGGCAATGGTAGAGAAGGAAACACGTACATATATCAAGAAGCTAAGGTCCGATGGAGGGGGAGAATATTTCTCCAATGAGTTTTCTAATTTTTTAATGGATCAAGGCATCAAGAGGCAAGTAACATGCAGGTACACACCCCAACAAAATGGAGTAGCAGAGAGAAAGAATAGATACATTGCCGAGATCGCTAGAGCAATGCTTAATGAGATGAATGTACCTAACATGTTTTGGAGTGATGCAGCAAATACCGTCGTGTATCTAATGAATAGGGCTCCTACCTCAGGGATCCATGGCTTGACACCATATCAAGCCTATTATGGTAAGAAACCCGATCTTTCCCACTTGAAGATATTTGGATGTACTTGTTATGTACATGTGCCAAGTGAATTGAGGCACAAGCTACAACCAAAGGCAAAAAAGTGTGTGTTTCTAGGATATTCAAATGATCATAAAGGTTATAGGTGCTTCAACCCAAACACACAAGATTTGAGGATATCAAGGGATGTAGCATTTGATGAGCTACTACCTTTGTATAAGAAGTATGATTGTATGCAGGACTATGAAGAAGAAAAGTATGGACATGATGAAGAACAAATCGACCTAGAGTTAAGCGGCCCAAGGTGTTCCATCAATGAAGATAGTTCAAGCATGAACTCACCATGGAAGGGGAGATCTTCATCGAGCTATGAAGCACAATCAATCAACAAAGGCAAAGCAACATTGGTGGAGTTGGATGAAGAAGGTAGTGAAGTAGAAGATGATGGACACATGATGGAGAAAGAAGCCACGTCAAAGAAAGAGATCAAGTTCCCAAGGCAAAGGAGGTTTATTCCTCCAAAAGGTGAAGAAAGGAAGTCTTCTAGAGTTAAGTATCCAACTCAAAGGTTTACTTATGATTCATACATGGCAACGCATTATGCATATATGAACAAAGTGGTAGAAGATCATGAGCCCGATTGCTATGAAGATGCAAGCAGGTACACCGAATGGAAAGAGGCAATGCAAGAAGAGATCGACCCACTTGAGGAAAATCAAACATGAACTCTAGTGCCCAAGAAGGAGAACATGAAGGTAATAGGTAATAAGTGGGTGTATAAAGTAAAGAGGAATTCAGATGGATCTATTTCTAGGTTCAAAGCAAGATTGGTGGCCAAGGGTTTTGCACAAACCTATGGACTGGACTTTGAAGAGACATTCAACCCCGTGGCAAAGATGAGCACCATTAGGACACATTGCAATGGCTGCTAGCAAAGGATGGAAGCTTTTCCAATTGGATATCAAGAATGCCTTTCTCAATGGAGACTTGGAAGAAGAGGTATACATGGAGCAACCACTAGGTTTTGTTCATAAAGAGTTTCCACATCATGTTTGTAGGTTGAAGAAGGCACTTTATGGCCTAAAGCAAGCTCCAAGGGCTTGGAACCAAAGATTGGTGGACTATTTGATCAAATGTGGTTACAATCAGTGCAAGGCGGATCCATCTCTCTTCATCAAACAAAGAGGAGAACTTGTAGTCTACATGTGTGTGTATGTAGATGATCTTATCATTACATGTAATGATACAAAGGGCATTGAGGAGATCAAGGCAAAGCTTGGAAAGGAGTTTAGGATCTCTGATCTTGGAGATCTTAGGTATTTTCTTGGCATTGAAGTTGTATACAAAGAAGAAGGTATTATGCTCATACAAAGGAAGTATATTCTAGACCTACTTGAGAGGTTTGGGATGCTACATTGCAAGCCTATTTCAAATCCCATGGAAGTTAATGTAAAGCTAAGCTCCATTGATAGAGAGCCATTAGAGGATGTAACTTTGTATCGATCTATTGTAGTCTCTTTCAATTATGCCACAATAACTAGGCCTGACATAGCATATGGAGTTGGAGTGTTATCACAATTTATGCATAGTCCAAGGACTACACACTTGCAAGCTGCAAGAAGAATGTTACGATATCTCAAGGCCACTATAAATGAAGGATTGTTCTATTCATTTGATGATGATATGCAGGTCAAAGCTTATTGTGATGCGGATTGGGCCGGTTCCAAGGAGGATAGAAGAAGTACAAGTGGTTACCTAGTCATGCTATGTAGCAAGATCATCTCATGGATTTCAAAGAAGCAACCCACAGTGGCATTATCTTCCACCGAGGCTGAGTATAGAGCTTTAGCTCAAGTCACATGTGAGCTAATGTGGATTAAGAAGTTATTTATGGAGCTTAATTTGCAGGTTGACACATATCCATTTTTTTGTGACAACATGAGTAGCATTCATCTAGCATCGAATCCTATCTATCATGCTAGAACCAAGCATATTGAAGTGCACTATCACTTCATAAGGGAAAAGGTAATATCCAAGGAAGTTTCAGTACATCATATTGGTACCAAGGACCAAGTTGCCGACATGTTTACAAAGGCTTTTGATGGGATGAAGATTTCAAAATTCAAGCAATGCATCAACATGAAGGAGCTTGGATGAGGACGAAGAATTGAAGCTTGAGGGGGAGTGTCCAAAGTCAAGCTTCAAGCTACAAATTCGTGGGGAATCTTTTATGGACATGTGGATCAATCAAAGGAAGCCAAAAGCCACGAGATTTCATCAAGAAAAGTCACTCAACCACTTGTTAAAAGTCAAGCTTCAAGCTAAAAAATTCGTGGGGAATCTTTTATGGACATGTGGAGCAATCAAAGGAAGCCAAAAGCCACGAGATTCCATCAAGAAAAGTCACTCAACCACTCCCCAAGTCATCTCAACTAATTCCTCCAAGTTAGGAGGCTGATTTGGAAAGGTAGTTCCTAGATTTTAGGGGCACACCTCTCACTATAAAAGGAGCATGTATCCCGACTTCTTTTGGGCCATCTTCTTGGAGTTTTAGCTCATGTAAAGTGAGCACTAAGTGCTGGAGTTGTGATAAGCAAGCCCCTTGCTTAAGCAACCCCCTTGCTTGCTTGTTTGTTTTCTTTTTAGTAGGCATATCTATGTGTGTGCGCAGGCAGTGTTGCAACTCTCTACCCCTGAGTTGTTAGCATTGGTTCTCCCTCATATGGTATCCATTTGATGTAATTCTTGTCTCATTGGATAGCTATAAGAGTCTATTTTATTCTTACCAATTCTCTGGAGCATGCTCTGAGTAAGCTGGGAGCAACATTCATTTTAGTGAAGTTGTGTGATTGATATCTCTCTCTTTGTGTAGGCTCTGTTGGAAATATTTTGCTCTCTGTTGTAAGGGCTGGTTCTCCTTCTCTATGTATCCATTTGCTATGATTTTGGTGTCATTGGGTAGCTATTAGAGTCCTCTAAAGTTGACATAAGTTTGAGATTCATTCTCTGTATAATCTCGGAGAAAAGTTTGCTGGAGTGAAGTGAGGTCTCTGCTTGACTAGCAGTTGTGAGCATTCAACTAGCTCATGTTGTAGACATTGTTTCTCTTTGTGTAAGCATCCATTTCAAGTGAGATTTGTTTTGTTGGAAAGCCCTTGGTGTCTACTACAGGTCTACAAAAGCTCACTGGAGTTCTCTACATAAGCTCTGAGTAAGAGCATTTTTGGTGTGCAGAGGTCAAAGAAGGATACCTGTGGAGGTCATTCGCGCTTCATCGTTGCTTAGGGGTTGAGATACTTCCCCCATCAGTGGTATCAGAGCATTTGGGCATCTTGGAGGTATCACATACAAGCAAGAAGACATCTTGGAGTTGGTGGTTGAAGAGTTGCATCAACAAAAGCTTCTTGGAGGTAGCTCACATCAAGGGGGAGCTATTCTACTCAAATTTGCAAGAGCACAAGGTGTCCATCTAAGGAAAGCTTTGGATTGAGGTAACCTCAGAGCCTCATTTTCATTTTACACACATTGGAGCATTAGCCAAGGGCTAGGTCAAGTATCAAAGACTAGATATGGGAGACTTCAACACTCAAATTGAAAAGCTAGACAAAGGTAACTATCAACCATGGAGATTTAGGGTCTCCAACTATCTTATGGGCAAGGGCCTTTGGGGGTTGATTAGTGGAAGTGAACCAAGACCTAGGTTGGATGAGAATCCAACCAATGACCAGAGAAGGGCCTTTAGGGAATGGAATGAAAGAGACAAGAGGGTTATCTTTATTCTTTCCCAACACATTAGCAATAGCATGATCGGCCATATCCAAGACCTGGATTCAAGCATGAAGGTATGGGAGACACTTGAAAGGCTTTATTCAACAAGCACCAAAGCAAGGAAGATCCAACTCAAGAATGAGCTCAACAACCTTAGGAAGAGCTCAGGGAGTAGCATAAATGACTACATACTTAAGGTCAAGGAGTTATCAGATGCATTGGGATCCATTGGAAGCCACGTAGACGATGACGATCTTGTGGCTTATACTCTCAATGGTTTGAGAGATGATGAGAAGTGGAAACCCTTTACCACTTCAGTTTATGTAAGGGATAATCTTCCCGATTTTGAGCAATTGGTTGCTCTCATGGTCACCGAAGAAATGAACATAGGTGGAAGTTCAACTAAAAGCAAAGATGCACAAGTTTTCTATGCAGGTAATCAAAGGGGCAAAGGAAGACAAGGACAAGGAAGGGGCAAAGGAAGGTTTGGAGGAAGGCAAGGCCACTCAAGAAATCAAGGACATGACCAAGGCACCTCATCACAAAGAGGGAGAGGAAGATCAAGAGGAAGAGGAGGACGACATCAACAAAACAGGAATCAAGATGGCGAAGGATGTTACATATGTGGCAAGTTTGGCCACTATGCTAGAGATTGCTACCAAGGAGGAAACCAAAGGAACTATAATCAAGGTTCTTCATACAAAGGCCAAGGTAATTATGCTTCTACAAGTTCAGAAAATGACAATCTCTTGATGATGCACATGAATGGGAATTCAAGCAAAGTAGATAACACTTGGTATATTGATAGTGGATGTAGCAACCATATGAGTTGCAATGCTTCTTGGTTTACTAATCTACATGCTCCCAAAGGTAAAGGACATGTAGAAACAGGTGATGATACAGCCCATGAGATCTCCCATGTTGGAGATGTAGCTTTGGATGACAAGGAGGAAGGAAGATGTCTCAAGGATGTCTTGCATGTACCTACCATCACAAAGAACTTGGTGTCCGTTGGGCAAATGGTTGAAAGAGGCTATCAAGTAAGGTTCAACAAAGGTGGATGCTTTGTGGAGAACCCTAAGCAAGGTTACAAGGTCATAGCAAGAGGAAAGAAGCAAGGGAGACTCTTCACTTTGGAGGTAAATTCTCATTCTACTCAACATGTCTACTTCACATATGGAAACAAGAGGATTTCGGAGTTGGACTTGTGGCACAAGAGGATAGGTCACATCAACATACAAAGAATGAAGGAAATGCAATTCAAGAGGCTGGTTGAAGGTCTTCCCAACTTCCAAGGACAAGGTATGAAGCATTTATGTGAATCTTGTCAACTAGGGAAGCAAGCGAGACTTCCATTCAAGAAGAGTGGCTACATAAGCCAACATCCATTGGAGTTGATACATACAGATGTGTGGGGGCCAACGAAAGAGCAATCCATTGGAGGTAACAAGTACTTTGTCACTTTTATAGATGATTGCACAAGGATGGTTTGGGTTTATTTCATCAAAAACAAATCAGATGTGTTTACATGTTTCAAAGCATTCAAGGCAATGGTAGAGAAGGAAACAGGTACATATATCAAGAAGCTAAGGTCCGATGGAGGGGGAGAATATTTCTCAAATGAGTTTTCTGATTTTTTAATGGATCAAGGCATCAAGAGGCAAGTAACATGCAGGTACACACCCCAACAAAATGGAGTAGCTGAGAGAAAGAATAGATACATTGCCGAGATCGCTAGAGCAATGCTTAATGAGATGAATGTACCTAACATGTTTTGGAGTGATGCAGCAAATACCGCCGTGTATCTAATGAATAGGGCTCCTACCTCAGGGATCCATGGCTTGACACCATATCAAGCCTATTATGGTAAGAAACCTGATCTTTCCCACTTGAAGATATTTGGATGTACTTGTTATGTACATGTGCCAAGTGAATTGAGGCACAAGCTACAACCAAAGGCAGAAAAGTGTGTGTTTCTAGGATATTCAAATGATCATAAAGGTTACAGGTGCTTCAACCCAAATACAAAGGACTTGAGGATATCAAGGGATGTAGCATTTGATGAGCTACTCCCTTGGTATAAGAAGTATGATTGTATGCAGGACTATGAAGAAGAAAAGCATGGACATGATGAAGAACAAATCGACCTAGAGCTAAGCGGCCCAAGGTGTTCCATCAATGAAGATAGTTCAAGCATGAACTCACCATGGAGGGGGAGACCTTCATCAAGCTATGAAGCACAATCAATCAACAAAGGCAAAGCAACATTGGTGGAGTTGGATGAAGAAGGTAATGAAGTTGAAGATGATGAAGGACACATGATGGAGAAAGAAGCCACGTCAAAGAAAGAGATCAAGTTCCCAAGGCAAAGGAGGTTTATTCCTCCAAAAGGTGAAGAAAGGAAGTCTTCTAGAGTTAAGTATCCAACTCAAAGGTTTACTTATGATTCATACATGGCAACACATTATGCATATATGAACAAAGTAGTAGAAGATCATGAGCCCGATTGCTATGAAGATGCAAGCAGGTACACCGAATGGAAAGAGGCAATGCAAGAAGAGATCGACGCACTTGAGGAAAATCAAACATGGACTCTAGTGCCCAAGAAGGATAACATGAAGGTAATAGGTAATAAGTGGGTGTATAAAGTAAAGAGAAATTCAGATGGATCTATTTCTAGGTTCAAAGCAAGATTGGTGGCTAAGGGTTTTGCACAAACCTATGGAGTGGACTTTGAAGAGACATTCAGCCCCGTGGCAAAGATGAGCACCATTAGGACACTCATTGCAATGGCTGCTAGCAAAGGATGGAAGCTCTTCCAATTGGATATCAAGAATGCCTTTCTCAATGGAGACTTGGAAGAAGAGGTATACATGGAGCAACCACTAGGTTTTGTTCATAAATGGTTTCCACATCATGTTTGTAGGTTGAAGAAGGCACTTTATGGCCTAAAGCAAGCTCCAAGGGCTTGGAACCAAAGATTGGTGGACTATTTGATCAAATGTGGTTACAATCAATGCAAGGCGGATCCATCTCTCTTCATCAAACAAAGAGGAGAACTTGTGGTCTACATGTGTGTGTATGTAGATGATCTTATCATTACAGGTAATGATACAAAGGGCATTGAGGAGATCAAGGCAAAGCTTGGAAAGGAGTTTAGGATCTCTGATCTTGGAGATCTTAGGTATTTTCTTGGCATTGAAGTTGTATACAAAGAAGAAGGTATTATGCTCATACAAAGGAAGTATATTCTAGACCTACTTGAGAGGTTTGGGATGCTACATTGCAAGCCTATTTCAAATCCCATGGAAGTTAATGTAAAGCTAAGCTCCATTGATGGAGAGCCATTAGAGGATGTAACTTTGTATCGATCTATTGTAGGCTCTTTCAATTATGCCACAATAACCAGGCCTGACATAGCATATGGAGTTGGAGTGTTATCACAATTTATGCATAGTCCAAGGACTACACACTTGCAAGCTGCAAGAAGAATGTTGCGATATCTCAAAGCCACTATAAATGAAGGATTGTTCTACTCATTTGATGATGATATGCAGGTCAAAGCTTATTCCGATGCCGATTGGGCCGGTTCAAAGGAAGATAGAAGGAGTACAAGTGGTTACCTAGTCATGCTAGGTAGCAAGATCATCTCATGGATTTCAAAGAAGCAACCCACGGTGGCATTATCTTCCACCGAGGCTGAGTATAGAGCTTTGGCTCAAGTCACATGTGAGCTAATGTGGATTAAGAAGTTATTTATGGAGCTTAATTTGCAGGTTGACACATATCCAATTTGTTGTGACAACATGAGTAGCATTCATCTAGCATCGAACCCTGTCTATCATGCTAGAACCAAGCATATTGAAGTGCACTATCACTTCATAAGGGAAAAGGTGATATCCAAGGAAGTTTCAGTACATCATATTGGTACTAAGGACCAAGTTGCGGACATGTTTACAAAGGCTTTGGATGGGATGAAGATTTCAAAATTCAAGCAATGCATCAACATGAAGGAGCTTGGATGAGGATGAAGAATTGAAGCTTGAGGGGGAGTGTTAAAAGTCAAGCTTCAAGCTAAAAAATTCGTGGGGAATCTTTTATGGACATGTGGAGCAATCAAAGGAAGCCAAAAGCCACGAGATTCCATCAAGAAAAGTCACTCAACCACTCCCCAAGTCATCTCAACTAATTCCTCCAAGTTAGGAGGCTGATTTGGAAAGGTAGTTCCTAGATTTTAGGGGCACACCTCTCACTATAAAAGGAGCATGTATCCCGACTTCTTTTGGGCCATCTTCTTGGAGTTTTAGCTCATGTAAAGTGAGCACTAAGTGCTGGAGTTGTGATAAGCAAGCCCCTTGCTTAAGCAACCCCCTTGCTTGCTTGTTTGTTTTCTTTTTAGTAGGCATATCTATGTGTGTGCGCAGGCAGTGTTGCAACTCTCTACCCCTGAGTTGTTAGCATTGGTTCTCCCTCATATGGTATCCATTTGATGTAATTCTTGTCTCATTGGATAGCTATAAGAGTCTATTTTATTCTTACCAATTCTCTGGAGCATGCTCTGAGTAAGCTGGGAGCAACATTCATTTTAGTGAAGTTGTGTGATTGATATCTCTCTCTTTGTGTAGGCTCTGTTGGAAATATTTTGCTCTCTGTTGTAAGGGCTGGTTCTCCTTCTCTATGTATCCATTTGCTATGATTTTGGTGTCATTGGGTAGCTATTAGAGTCCTCTAAAGTTGACATAAGTTTGAGATTCATTCTCTGTATAATCTCTGAGAAAAGTTTGCTGGAGTGAAGTGAGGTCTCTGCTTGACTAGCAGTTGTGAGCATTCAACTAGCTCATGTTGTAGACATTGTTTCTCTTTGTGTAAGCATCCATTTCAAGTGAGATTTGTTTTGTTGGAAAGCCCTTGGTGTCTACTACAGGTCTACAAAAGCTCACTGGAGTTCTCTACATAAGCTCTGAGTAAGAGCATTTTTGGTGTGCAGAGGTCAAAGAAGGATACCTGTGGAGGTCATTCGCGCTTCATCGTTGCTTAGGGGTTGAGATACTTCCCCCATCACCACTCCCCAAGTCATCTCAACTAAGTCCTCCAAGTTAGGAGGCTGATTTGGAAAGATAGTTCTTAGATTTTAGGGGCACACTTCTCACTATAAAAGGAGCATGTATCCCGACTTCTTTTGAGCCATCTTCTTGGAGTTTTAGCTCATGTAAAGCGAGCACTAAGTTCTGGAGTTGTGATAAGCAAGCCCCTTGCTTAAGCTAGCCCCTTGCTTGCTTGTTTGTTTTCTTTTAGTAGGCATATCTATGTGTGTGCGCAGGCAATGTTGCAACTCTCTACCCCTGCGTTGTTAGCATTGGTTCTCCCTCATATTGTATCCATTTGATGTAATTCTTGTTTCATTGGATAGCTATTGGAGTCTATTGTATGCTCACCAATTCTCAGGAGCATTCTCTGAGTAGTCTGGGAGCAACATTCATTTTAGTGAAGTTGTGTGATTGATATCTCTCTCTGTGTGTAGGCTCTGTTGGAAATATTTTGCTCTCTGTTGTAAGGGCTAGTTCTCCTTCTCTATTTATCCATTTTCTATGATTTTGGTCTCATTGGGTAGCTATTAAAATTCTCTAAAGTTTACCCAAGTTTGAGATTCATTCTCTGTATAATCTCTGAGAAAAGCTTGCTCGAGTGAAGTGAGGTCTCTGCTTGACTAGCAGTTGTGAGCATTCAACTAGCTCATGTTGTAGACATTGTTTCTCTTTGTGTAAGCATCCATTGGAAGTGAAATTTGATTTTTTGGAAAGCCCTTGGTGTCTACTACAGGTCTACAAAAGCTCACTAGAGTTCTCTGCACATGCTTTGAGAAAGAGCATTTTTGGTGTGTAGAGGTCAAAGAAGGATACCTGTGGAGGTCATTCACGCTTCGTCGTTGCATAGGGGTTGGGATACGTCCCCCATCACTCAAGACCTTATCTAGATAGATAGATAGATAGATAGATAGATAGATAGATAGATAGATAGATAGATAGTTGAATATAGGTGCAACTATTTGTACATTCTATGGGCTCAAGACCTTATCCATTTGGCGATCCTACTGGGGATGAGCTTGGCACGTCTCTACAAGAGAGTGCCATAGGTTCGTCTAGCGCCACAAGTTGGCTGAGCTCTCTGACGCAGTGACTAGTACATGAGCGAAGAAAGTTCTTCCTCAAGAAGAACTAGAACTGAGAGAGAAGAGCAAGCTACTCGAAGGGCTGAACCTTGAGAGAGGCATAGGCAGGAGTGATACGAAACATCTTCGAGTAGTCGGAAGGAGTTAGAGGAAAGAACGTATTATCGAAGAAGAGTAGCCGCTCAGGTAAGGAGACTCGAGGGAGAGTCTTGAAACCAAGGGCTCTGAACTTCTGGGAAAGAAGTGACATTGATATCACCCCTTTGTTTGAAATGGCTTACCGCATTCCGGTACATCTAGGAGACTTCCGAAGATTCTCAGGCCTCTCGGATGAGGACCCAGACAATTTCATTCAGCTTTTTGAAGTGACTTGTGAGGCAAATGAAGTCGTAGACCAAGGGCAGAGATTAAGAATTTTTCCAGCAACCCTCCGAGACGAGGTAGCAAACTGGTATGGGAATTTGACGCCTCAGGAGAGAGGGATGTATCAAATGTTAAAAGATGCCTTTCTGGCAAAATTTCAAAGACAAGGGTTCCAAGACCGCCTTGCCCAACAAATGGACTATTTGCAGCAAGGAGTAAATGAAAGCATAGACCATTATATCCAGAGAATGGAAACTTTGGTAAGGAAGATGGATGTAAATGCCCCAAATGATGAGATACTAAAAAGAAGGTTTATCGCAGGATTAAGGGATCCCACTGCACAGCAACATATAAGCCTTACACGGCCCGCCAATTTGATAGCTGCCAAAGAGCAGGCTAGGGTATGGGAGGAAGTGCAATTGGGTCAATAGAGGAGGATAGAGCTCCTATACGAGCCAACAGAAGGACTAGGGAGCACACCAATAAGAAATCTTGGCCAAGGAAGCCCTACATTGACCACTCCGACCTTTGTAGTTGTGACCAATACGCTAGGCGAGGTTAAACCTGCATTGAAAGAGGAGCGAATATTAGAGTTGGTAACTCAAGCAGTAAAAGCTGCCACGCTCACCCAAGAAACATACACTGTGAAACATGAGACAACCTTGGAACCTAATCAGGGCGTGTTTGGGTCCAACACATGGTGTGGGAAGTGCCATGGCTATGGTCATCTGGCTTCGGAGTGCCCCACAGTTTCAAGAGTGTTCGTGGATAGACCACCACCTAGACGGTTTTGCACTTTCTACAGTAGGCCGAACCATACAGAGGACCAATGTTATCATAAAAGGGCTTATGAAGAACAAGCCCTACAATCCGAAAACACCCAAAGGCGTCCTTACACAAGACTGCCGGCTCAAAGCATCCCACCCATACCTTGTTGGGAGACCTGACAAACTTATGGGCATGGTGCTCAAGGTCATGAGGGTGGCTATCCTGGAAGGGCAGCACAGGCCCAGGGAAGGGGGGCTGGTCCAATTCAATGTTGGAGATGCCATGGTTTTGGACATACTCAAACTAGATGCCCAAAAAAGAAACCCGTCGACTACACTCTGATGTGCAGGTACTGCAGCGGAGAGGGCCACTTTGACGAAGACTGTCCAAAAAAGAAAGCTGACAATGGCAAAGGAAAAGGGCCAGTAGAATCCTCGAACTATGTTGAGACTCAAGCGCATCCCACTCATAGAGTACAAGAATAAATTCCTACAATAGGAGTGGTGTTTAGGACACCCGATTCCCGAGAAGGACCCAGTTCTTCCATGCACTTTGTAGAAGCTGACCTAGGCAAGAGTGCATGAAAAGGTCCTATTGTGGCAGTGGTCACAAGGACCCAAGAATATGTGAAGAAGGATGCAGAAGAAAATAGTGAAAATGCCAATAAAGAAAAGGCACCCAAGCATAGGGAGGTAGAAGAGCAAGTGGAGGGACTTGTTGAGCAACGAGAATTTGAAGACGGAGACGAAATCGAAATACTTCCACCGGTGATGAAGAAGTTCATGCTAGGCATTGCCCCACCCAGAAAGATTAAAGACCACAAAATGTCGTAAGGAAAGGAAAAGCATAGAGGAAATTGACATTGTGCAAATGTTGGCCGAAAGAGAAGTTACTTTGGACATTGGCACCTTGCTAAGATGTTCCCCGACATATAGGAAGCAATTTTAAAACGAATATATCAAGAAACCGAGGTAAGATCGAGATAAGAAGAGACAGGAAAAAGACGTCCAAGGTTTTACTCAGAGCATCACAACCCAGATCGATTCAAACGCTCCTTCTGTGGCTGTTGAAATTAAGGGATATGCATTCCCAAGTTCTCAATTGGATAGCGGGGCAGCAGTCAACTAAATGACAAAATATATGATGAAGGCTCTCGGCCTAACCCACATGGAGGAGACTCCAATGTCCCTAAGAATGGCAGACCAAACTCAAGTAAAACTGGCTAGACTTTTGAACAATGTGAGCACAGTGGTTGGAGGATTAGAGTTTAGTGTGGATTACTTGATAGTCAGACCGAGGACTTTAGAAGCCACCTTCTCAATCCTACTTGGACGGTCATGGCTTGTGCAAGCCAAATGTGTGCATGACTGGCGCACGGGGCTCATTACAATCAGGCCAAAGTCTGACCGCGTGCAAATCCAAGTTTCCTCAAACTCAAGTGAAAAGAGGCCAACAACAAAAGAGGAATTGGAGAGAAAAACAAAGGAGAAAGCGAAGCAAGAAAAAGCAAGAGTAACAGAGTTAGCCGATGCTTATTCCTCAGATACCGCGCGAATTTCTGTTTTCTTTGGCATTTTTTTTCATGCTTGGGTCCGTCTTACTTTCCTCTTCTCAGGAGAGAAACACTGAGCTCTACAAGGATCTACTTCAAGATGGGTTCAATTTGCAATTATTCAAATTCCAAAGCACGAAAATGGGAGAGTATAAGAACCCATTAGCTTACAAGGATGATTCGGACCAAGAATTGCTTGGATGGTTGACATGCACAAGTCAACTTGAATGTTACATGATGAACATAGACTCAGGGGAAGGCAAAGTTACCAATTCCTTGGAAATAGGGACTTCAGAAAAAGAATTAAGTTCCAAAGTAGTTTCATGGATGGAGGTAAGGCAATTAAGAGAACAAGTTAGGCTTTTGGAAAAAGAGCTCCAAAAGAGACGTCAAGAGTCATAGGTAGTGAGAGAAAGGGAAACCCAAGGCGCAAGAAAGGACCGAAAAAGCAAAACTAAGGAAATTGAGTCCAATTGGAAAAGAACAAACGAATGATTTATTGGCAAACCATACACGTATGATCCGGGAGCATTTTCTGATCAAAGCAATATCAAGAGGTGAGGGATATTTGAGAGAAGATAATGTGGAAAAGTGGGAAGTTTTTGCAGAAAAGTTCTTAGGCATCGGATCGGAGTTACCCAATGATGTGCGGGAAAGAATCAAATTAGTACTCAAGAATTACAGTATGGCCTTTGCATGGTCATACAGTGATCTGAGAGGAATTGATCCCCGAATTGGCTAGCATTATATAGACTTGGAAGAAGGCGCCAGACCAATATGTCAATGACTTAGGCGAACAAATCCAGTCTATTCAGAATTGATCAAGCTGGAATTGACTAAGTTGTTGGAAGCAGGATTCATAAATCCCATCGCATCCAGCGAATGGGTATCACCAATTGTAGTTGTTCTGAAAAAAAATAAAAAAATTCGCATTTGTATAGATTATCAAAAAAAAGTTGAACGAGTGCACGAAAAAGAAACACTTCCCTTTGCCATTTACTGACCAAATCTTGGACAGAGTAGCTGGCCATAAATTGTACTTATTTTTAGACAGTTTCAATGGGTATAACCAGATCCAGATCCATGAAGAGGATCAATCAAAAACTACTTTCACCATGGAATGGGGTACGTACGCATATCGTGTTATGCTATTTGGATTATGCAATGCACTGGCCACATTTCAGAGGGCAATGATAGCTGCATATCAAGACTATTTGCAGGATTGGATGGAGATATTCCTCGATGACTTTGCGATCAGAGGTGACGAAGAAAACATGATGGAGAGAATCAAAGCTATTTTAAGAAGAAGCATTGAAAAAGTCATCGCATTAAACCCTGAAAAGTATATGTTTGGAGTACAAGAGGATTGCTCTTGGGACATGTTATTTCCGAAAAAGGGATCTCGGTTGATGAGGATAAAGTGGAAAAAATTGGGCAACTCCCACCCCCTCAGAACCTACGGCAACTTAGGGGATTCTTGGGACATGCCAACTATTACCGGCGGTTTATATTAAACTTCACCTCCATAGCTGCACCATTGACAAATCTTCTGAGGAAAGATCAGCAGTATCGATGGACCAGAGAGTGTCAAGTTGCATTTAACTCTATAAAAGAGAAGTTGGTAAATGCCCCAATTTTGGTAGCACCTGATTGGACGAAAGAGTTTCATGTGCATACGGATGCGTCCCATACCGTGGTCGGGGCAGTGCTTTGTCAAGCCGATGAAAAGAAGTTGGATCATCCAATTTATTATGCAAGTCGAAACCTGAATAGTGCCAAGAGGAACTACACAATGACAGAAAAGGAATGTCTATCAATTATCTTTGCAGTAAACAAGTATCGGCACTATTTGATGGGCAAGCACTTCACATTTTATGTGGATCATGAAGCCTTAAAGTATATCATCAACAAAACTGAGTTATCAGGACGATTGATGAGGTGGATGTTACTTTTGCAAGAATTTCAATTTACGGTGGTAACTAAACCAGGGAAATCGCACATGCTTGCAGATCATTTATCTCGAGTTGTTAATGAAGAACCAATCTCTGGTGTGCCCAATGACCTTCTTGATGGTCATCTGTTTCAGGTTGATGTTAAAATACCTTGGTATGCGGACTTAGTAAACTTCTTATGCACAGCCAAGTATCCATCGGAAGCGAGCAAGAGAGATAAGCAGAAATTGTTAGCACTTGCAAAACATCATAGTATCATGGGCGGGCAGCTCTACCGATATTTTGTTCATGAGAGCATTTATCGAAGGTGTCTAGAGGAAGAAGAGGTAACTATAGTTCTGAGATCATTGCATGATGAACCTTGCGGTGGACATTTTGCGGGTGAACTCATGGCCAGAAAGGTCTTATTGGCTGGATATTGGTGGCCGACGTTGTTCAAAGATTGTCACGCATATTGCAAGAAATGTGACAAATTCCAAAGGATGGGTAAACTGACAATGGTCTTCAACATCTGCTACAAAAAAACTCTTTTACCTCAAGAGTTAGATAAAGAAGAAATATACTTCTCTGCAACTTTTCATATACTAAGTAGCCCTAAATTGACACTCCATGAATTCTTTGAGGGAATATATAGCTACCTGCTCAAAATCTTCAACTTATATATAACTCATAGATATGAGTCAAAACATAGAAGTTGTCTTCAAAATCTGCTGCTTTTCTTTCTCTCAATGCAATTCTTTATCAAATCTACTAAATCATGACCAAGTATCATGCAAAACAAGAAACTACTTATTCTTCACACAAGATGTTCTCGTAGACTTGTTTTTGGATGTAGAGGATAAAATTAGGAAAAATTATGAGAGAAAAGGAATTCTTACTTTCCCTTTGGAAATGTTGGACTTTCTTCTTCTATATCTTTATTCCACCTAATGATGATGTTAACATCTTCAAACTTCTTTTCCATAACTTTTATTCTTTTCATCTTGAAGTAACAAGCACTCTTGATTTCTTCAAATGAACTTTTCTCTTCCTCTAGTGCTAAGAGTAAGAGACAAAACAAACATGGTATACAAATAGAAGTGAATATAGCATCATGTTTTACCATCTACTTATATATCTGATATGATTGAATTCACCAACCTTTTGTCTGAATGATGAATTACCTTTCTAGAGTTACCTCTCTAGATAAAATGTGAGAAAAAACTTCCAACCAACTTACAACATAAGATTGGCTGAAAACAAAACTGATGCTCTCCACATTTGTCTTCTTAGATAAGCTTTCTTGCCATGAAAGAGATCTCTCAAAACTCTCTAGAAAAACCTCTAGATACCTGGGTAGGCGTGTTTGTGCATGGGTTGAAGAAAGTATGTGCCTTGTGCACGGCCTTGTAATGTGGCCCTATGCATGCTTACTTGGAAATTGCATTGGAAGAAGTATGGTGCAAAAATTGGAGGTCTTGAGCGAAGTGCTCAAGGGTATGCTGGCGAAGAGGTTTTCTAATCTATCATGGTTATGTTGTTGCCAAAGGAAGGATTCTTATCATGGTGAATGGGCGATCGATGTTGATCTCTTCATGTTGTACACCCGGCATTGTGATGGACCATGGGCTGGTCTATCATTGTCGATGAATGCCCTTTTTGATGGTCTACTGATGAGATTTTGTGAGAGCCTGGTCCTGTCCCCTCTCTTCAAAGCGACATTTGTCAAATACTGAGAATTGAATTTCTTTATATTCAAGGATTTGCAGGGTACCAGAACTTCCCCTTGCAGATATCTCCTTGGATGCTCTCATGCATACAATAGTTAAGCATCACTCAAGTTACAGACCTTCAAGCTCTTTCCTCCTACCATGGTAAGGGGAAACAATAGCGGTGGATGCCATGTTCATGCCAAGTGATTGACATCTACCAGATAAGGCAGCAATAATATCATTTGCTAGTGAAGACACATTTTTATCCAAACTTATAAACGTCCAACAATCAACGGTTCCACCTTCACATAAGCATGGCTCATTCATGTTCCATAAGCCAATCCTGGGAACAACCTCTCTTCTCTTTTGGTGCAAAAATAGGGTTGTGCAAGGAGCACATGGTTGTCGCTCGTTGAGGCTTGCGATGTTACTTGTAGATGTTGATGCTGTTTTTGTTGGAGGTATCCATTGGATGTGGAGATAACAACTGATTATTCCTCCTTATAGGGATCCATTTGAGAACCATGTTTGATTGCACTGAGATCACCTTGGGCTTCTTTGTCTCTGGATGGTTTCTTAAATTTTGTATCCCACATGGTTGGTTCTTTGGTTATGTGGGGGCTACTAGTGCTTTTGGCTTCCATACCCATACCATTGTTGACGGTCTTCTGACTCTTGTTGAAGAGGTGAGTTTATCTTCTTTTGGTCTCTATGAGTGGTTCTTACCCTTTCCTCTCCCTGGCTTTTGAGTTGAGACCTTTTGCATGGTGGAGAGCATAGGCCTTTGTGCATGTAAAAGCTTCTTGGGTACCCATATTTGCAATTGTCCTTGTTGAGCTACAACTAATTTCTTGGGCACCCAAACTTGTCGGATATCTTGTGGTTGAGTTTGTCCTAGCTTCTTCGTGCGTCTTCTGGCTTGGTTTGAAGCCTGGATGGGAATTGTGGGGGCAATGCCAGTGGTTGTCCTCCTTTTCGTACCCAGATCTGCTTCATGCCTGGAATTGCTTTCTTGTCGAATGGTGTCTTTCTATTTGATATAGCAGTTGTCTTGAATAGTTGTGTTTGCCTTTGTGGGGGAACTATTGTGGTTACATGAGTCTTGGAAGAAGAAGAGAGATCCACTTGCCTTTGAACTTGTTCTTCCATGATTGACTCCTTCTGAACGATGTTATTCAATTATTCGAGAAGTAATTATGCCCGATTTTTGGCACATGTCCGTGTGATATTTTTGGGCTTTTGGGTTGATATCTAGGCCTAGTTTCCTTAACTTATTTCACCTAATGCACTCTCGAGCCTCTGCTTGTGCTTCTTCTCTAACCCTTATCTCTTCTTCTTTTCACTTCTTAGTAGTGTTAAGTCTCATTAACATATCCTCTGTAAGAGGTTCTTCATACAGCTTGACTCTACATCCACTAATATAGTTTGGCAAGATGTCACCTTCTAGTGTGGCCAATTGAACTGCACCACTAGTGGAAATTCTATTAATGATCATGGGTCCATATCCTCTTTTTTCCAATTTATGAGCATGTTGCTTGAGTGTATAAACCAACACTAGGTCTCCCTCTTTCAAGACCTTATCGTTGATGTGCACATCGAAGTATGCCTTTTGTCTTTCTTAGCAGCATAGATGCTTGTTGCCGCTCGTAGCCTCGTCTCACCTAAGCGTTCTAGGTCAAAGATCTTAGAGGACAATTCATGTCCAGTCCATTCATGCTCTTGCGCTACCTTTAAAGCTGGTATTAGGAAATCCAGTGGTAGCACAACATTCTGTCCAAAGACCATCTGAAATGGGGTGGCATTGAGTACCGTTTTATAGGCAACTCGGTAAGCCCAAACAACATGATGAAGCTGTTTGTCCCAATCAGAGCATTTGTTATTGATCAATTTTGTCAAGACATTAATAGGATCTTATTTGTGCTCTCGGCCTGTCCGTTAGCTTGGGGATGATAGGGGGCAGACTTCTTATGTATCACCAAGAATCCTTGGAGAAGATTTTCAATGACTTCGTTCAAGAAGTGTGTACCTCTATCACTTACTAACTCTATCGGTAATCCATATCTAGTGAACACATTCTCAAATAAGAACCTAGCCATAGTCTGAGCATCATTCTTTGTTGTGGCTTTCACTTCTACCCACTTGGTAAGGTAATCTGTGGCTACAATAATGTATTCTGCATGGGAGTTTCTAGCTGGGGGGTTAATAGGACCTACAAAGTCTATACCCCATTTCGAGAATGCACGTCCTCCCATCATTAGTCTCAAAGGCATCTCATCTTTTCTAACTGAACATTGTGCATGTTGGCATGTGTCACATTTCTTCACATAGGTATGTGCATCCATATGAAGAGTGGGCCACCAAAGTCTTGAGAATAGAATGGTCTTGATTACTTGGTCAGGACCAAAATGTCCACCTGCAACACCATTGTGTGCAGTTTCTAAGACTTTCAAATAATCTGATTCATGAACGCAGTCTTAAGTAACCATCTTTGCCCCTTCGGTATAGGTTGTCTCCTACTAAGGCATAGCCTGAGCCTCTTGCTCCATGCTTCATTTTCTTGCTAGACTTGCCTCTTTGGGTAAGGTTCGCGATCTCATAAACTCTACCAATGGAGCGCTCCAATCCGGAATTAATGACACTTGATAAAGGGTCGCGTGCTCCACTGGGGGTCTCTCTTTGCACATTGGACAATTCTTAATCCACTCATGTATTTCTTTGTCCATGCTAGGCCAATACACTCCTAAATGTTTTAGATTCTGTAATGTTTGTTGTTTAGAATAGTGATTTCCTAGCAATCCTTCATGAGCTTGTTGCAACCAACTACTATGTTCGTCATCCTCAACACAACAAGCTAGTACACCTTCTGTATCTTGTTTGTACATGCTTCCTGCCAATATGTGATATTTTTGTGATTTTACAATTTCTTCTTGTGATGTTTTAACATTCTTATTTGCCGGTCCGAAGGTTAGGACAGGTACCAACTTATTTGCCCACTTAGGAACAACTTCTAAATTGAACAGATAAGCATCGGGCAATTCATCAGGCACTCCTTGTGGTGACTCCCCTGAAGTTATGCGAGAAAGGTGATCTACCCTAAGGTGGGTTCTACCTTTCCTAACAACATCTTCAAAGTCATATTCCATTAGTAAGAGGAACCATCTTACTAAGTGTCTTGTATTGCAAGGATTATTGACCAAATATAACAAAGCTTGATGATCAGTGAAAAGCTTGAACTTGTTGGCCAATAAATAGTGTCTAAACTTCTTCATAGCATATACCATGCCTAAGCCCTCTCACTCAGTTGTGGTATAGTTTCGTTCAGCTGTGGCTAGCTGTCTGCTAGTGTATGCTATGGGCAAATCTAAATTTCCTTCACCTGTGGGTTTTGCTAGCACACATCCTATTGCATGATTGGATGCATCTACACGAACATGGAATGGTTTATTCCAATCAGGGGTGGTCATTATTGGCGCTATGCACAAACGTCTCTTCCTCCTCTTACCCTAGTGCTAGCTCTTAAGCCTTTTGAGAAATGGGGAATTGACTTTGTGGGACCCATTGACCCTCCTTCTAGACATAGGTCTAATAGATATATCTTGGTCTGCACAGATTACGTCACCAAGTGGGTAGAAGCAAAGGCCTTGAAGTCCGATCCAGCTATTGATGTAGCCAAGTTCTTGTATGAACAGATTATCACACAATTCGGATGTCCCCTAGAGATAGTGAGTGATAGAGGAACACATTTTGCTAATGAATTGATCCAGGAGTTGATGGAGCTATATAAGATCAAACACCGAAAGAGCACTCCATACTATCCGAGAGCGAATGGACAAGTGGAGGTCACCAACAAGATTCTAGAACAGATTTTGACAAAGATAGTGGCTACTCATAGGCGAGACTGGGATGAGCGACTTTTAGAGGCCTTGTGGGCGTATCAAATGTCCTATCGAGTGATGACAAAGAGCACTCCATTCTCACTAGTATATGGCGAGGAGGCCATTTTTCCCATTGAAAAAGAAATTCCAACACTGAGGGTGGCCATCGAGGTCAGGCTGGGAGAGGAAGAATCATTGAAGGAAAAGTACATCCAATTGGTCAAATCAGAGGAAAAGAGACTGCTTGTGCAAAAAAGCTTAGAGGCCATTCAGAGAAAAAGAAAAGACAAGCATGATAAGAAGCTCAAAACCTACGCAATTCAAGAATGTGATCTAGCGTTAGTTTACGATAGCAAGTACTACAAGTTTTTTGGGAAATTGCAAACAAGATGGGTGGGACCATTCAAAGTGGTGGAAGTAAACTTAAACGGTTCATTATAAATACAGGACATAGACGGGGAATGCGCTCCAGTGAAAATCAACTTACTTCATGTCAAACCATACTTCAGTTAGCAGATGCGGTTATAGGAAACAAGGAGAAAAAAAAAAAGAGAAGAGTGATAGGCAGAAAATGAAGAAATAGGGTGTGAGTGGGGGGATTTGCACGTATATGCATATTAGTCTTGTTTTTTTCTTTTAAATTAAGCATTATTTCTTTCTATTTCACTAAAAGAGAAATTGTTGACGCTTAGGGATATTAGAAAAAAGGTGATAGATGGGAGATCACATAACCCAGATGTATTTGTACACCCTCGTTGTACATTTTTTGGAATGTTGAGAACTTGGAAACGGAGTACGATGTAGAAGAAGCTCATTGGTTGGTATGTTTTCTAAACCAAGACATAGATATTATCTTTCACATTCCATGGTTCGAAAGATATTTGCTTGAATGCGTGGGATGCACAGAGGGTAGATATTGTTATTTTGACTCCACTCGAGAGAAGCCCAATGAGGAAAATGACATCGGTTGGGATTGGGCTGATATGCTAGTAATTCACAGTGACGATGAGGCTCCTCAAGCGGAGCCCGACTCACCTCCTGGAGAACATTGATCATCAACTATGAAATGAGGTTGATTAGAGACTTTTTGAGCTACCTTATATAACATTGCCACCTTAGGAAAGAACTTCAAAATAAGATGAGAAGAATTCAGATTGGTAAGTGTGGTTGCGATTAATCAATTGTATCATATAATCTTTATATCTTAGTAGGTAATGGGAAGAGAAGATCGACCTATCAGCTTTCATGGGTGTTTTTGTATTTTTTGTACTTCTGGTTGCATGATGTGTGGGTTGGGTGGGTTGATGCTCCTTTTTGCCTCTCCCTAACTCTCAGACATGGGAGATGGAAAAAGAAAAAAACAAGCAAAGGCATGTGCATATATGTATGTGTGCCTGTGCGCTATGACGGGCTAGTAGGTGGGCGGAATCCTCCTGACCGGGTGGTCAGGACCGCGAGCCGACGCTAGTTTCGTCATATGCCGAGACAATTGTGTGTATATCTGTTTCGGTGCTTCGCGCCATAGCGAGTTGGTAGGTGAGTGGAGCCATCTCGGCCGGGCGGTCAAGACCACGAACCGCACCCAGCTTTGCTATGGGCTAGCACGTATATATGTGTATATGTCATGTATATATGTTGTTGCACGCTATGTTGTGTTGGTAGACGGGTGGAGCCAACCTGATCGGGTGGTCAGGGCCACGAGTCGCATCCAATTGCAACATAGGCCAACTCGTAAATTAAAAATAAACAAAAAAGAAAAAAAATGATGAAGAAATATTCTCACTCCTGAGGGGGAGACATAGAGAGGAGGAGGGCAACGATCGCCCGGAAGGGCGTATTTTTTGCATGCATATGTCTAGTGGGACGGGATGATGATAGCTGATAGATCAATCTCCTCAAGGCCAATACCAACGAAAGGTATAATTATTATATGTATGAGTGATTGGTTCATAATCCATTTTCCATATTTGTTTTGTTCTCTTTTTTTTGGCAAGTTTGTTCCAGAGGTCGGTAGTGTTGTATATGTTTCTTAAAAATTCTTTATTCATGTATCGCTTCATCTCTTGATGATCTATTTTTTTGGGATATGAGGTAAGGCCGCGCTTTAGGAAATCTCAATGTTGCTTGTGTGTACATAGAGTGCATAAAACAGGATAATGAATCTTTATATGTGATATGATTATGTGACATTTTGGGTTTCTATTCTCTGGTTATTATTGCATACTTTTTTGGTCTAACATCTTTTGATGAGTGAGCAGATAAGAAAGAAAAGGAAATCAAGAAGGTTTTCAACAAGGTGAGCAAGGTAAGAAATTTGTTTTGGAAAAAGACAAAAATCATAACAAATGATGTTTGGTCATTACTTCACCGAGGGCAAGATTGCGTCTTCATCTTGTAATCATTTTTTAGTCAAATGCAAAAAGTTGTTGTCATTGATTAAAATCATGTTTTGGAATAAGACATGCATACATTCCATTGCTTTGGTATTTTTGCATAAGATGATATGGAAAGGAAAGGAGTCATGCATGAGCATGTAAAAAAGAATGTGATCGGCTCTGTAATGGAAGCATTACAAGAACGTATCGATGCATGTGATTGTGGACATGATTGGCAGAATAAAACAATAACCGAATGAAGAAAAATATGCATGATGATTGTGCATGAAGAGAGAGCATGATATGTTTGAGGCTTGTCGGGTCTCATCTCTTGATTGATTGAATGGTTGTGTTTTAAATATCTCTATGAAAAACTTTAACCATTCGAATGATTGACAGGTGAAAACAAGACTGCAGGAATGCTTGTCGAGGACGACGTCGCAAGCAAGAAGAGGGGAGTATGTTACACAAAAAATTTACGTTGATTTTAAATCTACTGATGTGGTGTTTATGAAAAATGTAGTTTTTGGAAATGCAATCTTGCTCAGATAACCCAAAAAATATTGTGTTTGCATGTTCCGAGGGTACAATGTTAGCATGGATAAGGCTCTGAGTGCATGATTGAACCACGAGAGTACATGTGTAGATGCAGGCATGTCCATGAGTATATGAATGAAGCAATCTATTGATTGTCACATGTCAAAGGCCCTTGATTTGTTCTTTTGATGACTGAATGTATATCATTACAAATCCAAAGAGTGTTTGTGTATCGGTTAAAACATTTCAAAATGAAAGGATGCAAAAAAATAGCCAAGTTGGATATGGAAGTAATGAGGTGGTCATGTGTGTGTGCAATGGTGTAAATGCATATATGAATACTCTAGATTGAGGGTGCGATCGTATGTGTACATATATATGGTTGTGGGCTAATGTGTTAGTAAAATATGGATATATGCGTATATATGTATGCACATGTATGTGTGTGTCGTTTTTTGTTTCCATTTCAGAAAAGAGGAAAAAGAAGAAGAAGAGGAAAGACTGACTGAAGGAAGGAAGAGAGTTTATAGCATTTGGTCTCAAGTCCAACAACAGTGGTTGAATAAAGTCATTATCTTGCACCTTGATTTTTGATTTATGAAGAAGTGATTCAGGAGCAGTTATATGTGATCGGAACGTTGTACTTTGAGCTGTAGATATCAAATCTTACATGCAAAAATTACTCTGAAGGGGCTTAATCTATTTTGATGTAGATAAGTTTGTTTTCCATACCTTAGGTGATATAAATACCAAAAAGGGGGTTGTCAACTGTGTTAGGTTTGTTCATGCATCCGTCCTGATCATTAAGTGTGGTCAGTCATGGCGCATCTCGGAGGAGGTGCAGAGGCGCACGCTCGATTCAAACAGTATGAATACAAGGCAAACTCTAGTCTTGTGTTGACAACAGATACACGTCCTCGTGATACACACGAGCCAACTGACGAGCCGGAGTCACTTTGGGGAAATATCGATCCCAAGAAGTTTGGCGACAAAGTCTATCACGAAAAGGCACCAGAGCTGAAAGAGAAGCTCAAGAAGTCAAAGCGCAACAGAGAGAACAAAAAAAAGAGGGGGTTACGGCTTCAGAATTGCCTAAGAAGCCAAGTAAAAGGCAAAGGGTGATGACAGGGAGGTGGAAAATCGTCTTGTGATGCTTCTCGACTATAATAAGTTTGATCTTATTAAGGTTCTCATAAAAAATAGGCTGAAAGTTGTGTAGGTGCACATGATTGGCAAGAGTGGAGGATGATGCAGAAAGGAAGAGGATTGGGGAGGAAATGAATCAAGGTGGGCCTGGCCTATCTGCTATATTGGAGCAGTTGCATGCAACTAGGGCGAGACACCCAAGGAGCGGCAAAAGAACCTGGAGAGAAGCATCAGAGAGGAAGCACGTAAATTGAGAGATGATGGAAAGGATGCTGTAAAAGGAGAAATATTTGATAGAGAAGGGACAACCGTAGGTGGATGGTCTAAAGGGCAGCATCAGTTGCTTGATTTGGATCAGCTCACTTTCCACCAGGGAGGCCTCCTGATGGTGAATAAGAAGTGTGAACTTCCCAGTACGACTTACAGAACAACCAAAAATGGTTATGAGGAAGTCCATGTTCCTCATCTGAAGGCCAAGCCCATTGTAGAAGGAGACGAGCTAGTGAGGATCACTGATATGCTAGATTGGGCACAACAAGAATTTTTAGAAATGAAGACTTTGAACATAGTACAGAGTAGAGTCTATGAAACAGCTCTATTTACACTGGAAAATCTACTTCTTTGTGCACCAACAGGTGCTGGTAAGATGAATGTGGCAATGCTTGCAATAGTTCATGGGATTGGTATACATAAGAAAGAGGATGGAACCATTGATTTGAGTAGATTCAAGGTTGTGTACGTAGCTCCCATGAAGGCTTCGGTTGCGGAAATGGTAGGGAATCTGTCAAAGAGGCTACAGTCATATGGGATTGTTGAAGGAGCTAACAGGGGACCAGACTTTTTCCAAGCAACAGATTGAGGAGACACAGATAATTGTAACCACACCAGAAAAATGTAATATCATTACCTGTAAATCTGGTGATAGGACCTACACACAAATGGTGAGGCTTCTTATAATAAATGAAATTTACTTGCTTCATGACAACCGTGGGCCTGTCTTAGAAATTATAGTTGCAAGGACAATCAGACAAATAGAGACAACTCAGGACATGATTCAGCTTGTGGATTTGTCAGCTACACTTCCCAACTATGAAGATGTTGCATTGTTTTTGAAGGTTGATAAAGCAGAAGGCTTGTTTTTCTTCGACAACAGTTATCGACCATGCCCCTTAGCACAACAATATATCGGAATAACTGTAAAGAAAGCTTTTGCAAGGTTTGAGCTAATGAATGACATCTGCTATGAGAAAGTGCTTGCAACAGTCGGGAAGCATCAAGTGCTTGTATTTGTCCATTCAAGGAAAGAAACTGCAAAGACTGCACACTTCATCCGGGATAAAGCTCTTGGGAGTGATATGATTGGACGGTTTCTAAAGGAAGATAGTGCCAGCAGGGAGATTCTTCAAACTGAGACCGAGTCAGTGAAGAATACTGACTTGCGCGACTTGCTGCCATATGGGTTTGCAATTCACAATGCTGGAATGACAAGGCTCGATAGGACATTAGTGGAGGATGTGTTTGCTGATGGTCATATTCAAGTATTAGTATCTACTGCAACTCTTGTTTAGGGAGTTAATTTACAAGCCCATATGGTTATCATAAAAGGTACTCAAGTCTATAATCCTGAAAAAGGAGCATGGACTGAATTAAGTGCTTTGGATGTGATGCAAATGCTTGGAAGGGCTGGAAGGCCTCAGTATGATACATATGGTTAAGAAATCATCATTATTGGTCACAACAAATTGCAATATTACTTGTCATGGATGAATCAACAATTGCCAATTGAGAGTCAGTTTATATCTCGCCTAGCTGATAATTTAAATGCAGAGATTGTCCTGGGCACTGCCCAAAATGCCAAGGAAGCATGTGTGTGGCTTGGCTATACGTATCTATATATTCGGATGCTTCATAATCCTGTGCATTATGGAATCAGTGTTGATTCTCTAGATGGGGATAAGTTTCTAGAAGAAAGGCGAGTTGACTTGATTCATTCAGTTGCATCAATTCTTGATCGCAATAATCTCATCAAGTATGAGAAGAAAACTGGTTATTTTCAAGTCACTGATGAGTGGGAAGGATCTTTGGATGGCTCTGATGATCTGACTATGAGGATTGGCAGGATCTAGTTGACTTGAACACAAGAGTGCTGGTTGATACTAGAATACCCATCATACATGACCGTTACTACAAAACTAAGCTTTGCAGGTATTGGGAAAGGGCACCTGGAATGATGCATAAGCTTCCTCATTTTATAGCAAGGATATTTGTAGTGTTGATGAAAATGTTGACAGATATTGAAGACGACCCCGCTTGGCACAGTGCAGAAGTAGATTCGGATGACATTGGAGGTCTGCACCAAAGTCGCATCATGTGTATTCAAGCCTCCTAAATTTTAGGAAGCTGTCCCCACTCACCTTTCTGACCGACTCCCTCTCTCTCTCTCTTCTTGGCACTAGTCAGACCTTGTACCTGCCCAATTCCTCCACTCCTCTACCCACTCTCCCTCTACTCTGACACCCATTCTCCTCTGCCATTGTCTACCACTGCCCCTTGCCTCACCCACGTGTACCCAAATCTTCTCCAGCCCCACATGTGGTCAAAGGATATCTGACCTCTCCCCCTCTCCACTCTATAAAATTAGCACTCCTTGCCCAATAGAGGAGTTGGTTAGCTTGTTGTTCGATTATTCTGAAGAGAGAGAGAAGCACCATAATGAGAGAAGTTTCTGCAAGGCTGAAGCAGAGGGGGAGGCTGGTAGGATCTGATAGAGAGAGAGAGAGAGAGAGTTGTTCGAAAGGAGGGGCTCTGAAGGGAATGTGATTGACCAAGTTACGAAAAGCAAAGAAGACCTTGGCTATGGGAGAGTGAACCATTGGGAAGTGTTGCAACACTAGAGAGAAGTGACTGGTACATCTCTGACTTGCCACAAGTAAGCTGCCAAGCCCTTCCAGTGTGGATATATATTGGCAAATTTATTATTATGTTTTCTTGAGATCCCTTGCATGTAATGATGACGTGTTGAAAGGTGCATTAGGCTGGGTGGCATGCAACAATGGAGTTTGCACTTATTGCTAAGTTCATGATAATTAAATCAAGAAGCTTGGGTTTTCTAATGAGCACTAGAAGCATATGATGATCATGGTAAGAAGCCTCTCTTAACTATGGTAAGCAGAGCTCAATAGGCTGTCTTTTGTTTTTCATGATAATGCATTGCTGCTCGTTCTGTGGAATTTCAGTGAGTTGTGTAAGTGATCAATACTGAAGTCCAAATCCCTAAGGTGCTAACCAAAGAAACTACTGTGTGCACAAACGATATGTCTCGAGCACGGAAATGACCTCACATTTATTATGATGCTCTGTTTCTTGGGCAGTATTTTTCCTCTATCGCTTGTAAAACCATGATTTCCTCAAGGTTTTGGTTTTATATTGTTTATCCTCCAGTCAAACAAGTTCATGCTTAGTATAATTAAGTATAAATCTGAAATGTTGTATTAGCATAGTGGAGCTTATAAAAAATGAGGTATTCAACTCTCTAGATTCGATGCTGCCAACTGAGCAAAAGGAACGAATGACCCGTAGAATTAAACTACAATTTCTTTCATATCCTTAATTTAGGCAAATGTTGTATTGAGCGTGAGTGCATGTGTTCAATGTGGTTGGGTATTCAAGGGTTGGTTATGTAAGTCGGTAAATGAGGAAGCATGTGACTGAAAGTGTGTGAAAATCTGAATCTTTACACCTTTGTCGAAGTGGGGACATGTCTGACGGTGAGTGTTTTTTTCATGGGTTTGGGTAAGGCCACTTGAGTGAGAGAAACTGTCGTTGTTTGAATGTGTTAGTGAATAAATGAGATAGTGTGTCTCTCAGGGTTTGGATATTTGACTAATTGAGTCAACGTGTTTGATGTGGTGTGTCTAGGTTTGTGTGTGTGTGTGTGGGTAATATGCTACGTGGTTGAAATGACTACATTTGATTGTTTGATGCTTTGATTGCAAATGTTTGATTGGTTGCTTGTGTGTTGTGTGTCAGATGGTCTGAGTGTGTGCGTCTGAGAATGTCCTTATGTCAAGATGTGCAATTGTGTACAAGTGTGTCGATGAAATTTTGAAGGGGTAAGTGCGCAAGTGCATGAGTGTGGAAGTGCATGGGTAAATGGTGGCTAAGTGTTCATATCAAAGTGTGTGTGTTTAAAGGTGCCCTGGTAAGTGAGTGAGTTTGTGTGCTTAGAGCAGTGTGTGATCGAGTAAGAAATCTACAAGTAAGGGTGTGCGTAGGATTATGTGATTGTATTGTTGAGAGCTAATTAGTGAGTAAGTGGTTGATAAAGTGAGTGGGGAACACTTCCATGGTGAGCGATTGGGAGGCAATGAGAGAATAGGAGAATGCATTTGATAGTGTGGAAGTGTTAGACAGTGAAGAAGGAAAAGACTATGCATGTGTGAGAAGTAGGTAAGGAGAGGAAGAGGGAGTATGTAGGAATAGCTGGAAATCAGAGAACAAGAGAAGGTGAGAGTGTGTGCGAGTGAGTGAGAAAAGGTGAAAGGGATAGAAAGAGTAAGTGGGAGAGTGTGAGAGAGTGAGTATGGTGTGAAGTATGTGAAGTATTGTGTTCAATAGAAGGGAGAAGAGAAAATAAGGAGAAAAGCAAAAAGGAAGAGGAAATGTAAGATTCGTGCTGAAATGGGCCTTGAAAAGTAGAGAGAAGAGTGTGAAGCTAGCAACGAGAGTGGGAGTAGTGGAAATAAAAGGTGGGTAGACTAGACTCGAGATAGGAAGAGAGAGGGAAAGAATTGGGATTGTGTGTGCCATATGTGAGAACAAGGCATAGCGAAATCCAAAAGTCGAAAAGAGAACTAAAAGGTGAAAAATAAGCACAAAAGACAAGTGCGTATAGGATCATAAATAGATCTTTCCATGCAAAGAAGGCGATAAGACCAAGATCAAGGTTGGGAAAGGACCAAAGAATAACCTAACAAGATTAGAAATGTTGGCCACATCGGACATCATGGTGGCTTGAGGGTAAAACAAATTTGGCAAGTTAAGAGAAATAGAATCAAGATAGCTGAACATAGGTGCAACTATTTGTACATTATACGGGCTCAAGACCTTATCTAGATAGATAGATAGATAGATAGATAGATAGATAGATACATAGATAGACAGATAGATAGATAGATAGATAGATAGATAGATAGATAGATAGATAGATAGATAGATAGATAGATAGATAGATAGATAGATAGATAGATAGATAGATAGATAGATAGATAGATAGATAAATAGATACATAGGTTGATAGATAGATAGATAGATATATAGAAAGATAGATAGATAGATAGATAGATGGATAGATAGATAGATAGATAGATAGATAGATAGATAGATAGATAGATAGATAGATAGATAGATAGATAGATAGATAGATAGATAGATAGATAGATAGATAGATAGATAGATAGATAGATAGATAGATAGATAGATAGATAGATAGATAGATAGAGAGAGAGAGAGATAGAAAGGTAGCTACATACATTGATAGATACATATACATATACATATACATATACATATACATATACATATACATATACATATACATATACATATACATATACATATATATATATACATATACATATACATATACATATACATGTACATGTACATGTACATGTACATTTACATTTACATTTACATTTACATATACATGTACATGTACATGTACATGTACATATACATATACATATGCATATGCATATGCATATACATATACATATACATGTACACATACATATGTTGGAAAAACAATTCCTTATTGGTTCAATGGTCCAACAATTTAGAGCATGTAGTAATCTTTTCTAGTTGCTTTGCAAAAAGACGCGCAATCACAGGATGTATAGGATCTGTTCTCTTATCCTCCTACAACTAAGGCGCTGGGCGCTATGGATAGGCGAAGGCCCTCTGACACATGCGACCATGGTTCAATTCCCCACTCCAGCAGCGCGATCACGATTAATTTTTATTCAAGCTTTTCTTAAAAGCATATGGATAGCGTACAGCGACCGATTGCGTTAAACAGCGGACAGCGATAGCTTTTGCTTTATACAATCACATAGCGATCGTGGAGCTTTTGGAGGACAATCAAAACTAGATAAGGAGAGTATTGGGCTCATTGTATGCATCCTTCACCTAGGATCAACACAAGCTTTCTAGAGCTTGGACCTCAATAGAGGTGGTGTTTCTTCTAGCACATGGGGCAGCCATGGTGCTAACTTGAAGCATGTTGAGGAGCAGCTATGGAGTTCTTCTTAATGATTCTTCTTGGAGAAGATGAAGGGTGTGCTCACACTCTAGCTCATGGAGAGGAGGTCATCTCTTGTTCATGGCAAGAAGACTTGATTATTAGCAGCTTGATGGTGAGGATCGCCCATCTACATGATGTATTTGAAGATCATCTTCTACAAGAAGATGTTAGGTTGAAGATTGTCTTCTACAAGAAGATGTCGGGCTACTTCAAAGACATTAGATGGTGATTAACATAAGATTCACATCTTATGTTAAGTATTCAGGTACATATTCTCTTTATGCACACAGGTACTACTTGAAGTTTATGGAGGCTGTGGCGTTCATATCAGAAGGAGTCCTATTCGGCATAGGTACAAGAGAATCAGTACTTATATGCTTTATGCATATTTTTATGAGGTGTTTGAGAAGGTGTGTTCACATGAGTTTGAGGATTTCCGGCAACAATCTTGTTAGCATTCTATGCTACTTTATAAGTATGTGATCTTTTCAGACACATATCTAACTTAGGGTCTTCCATAGCCTAAGTTTAGATGTAGGTTTGTTGACCATCAGTTTCACACTGATCCTTCCTCATTCAGTCACTCATATTCACTCTTCTATAACCTATTAGGCCACACATATCATGTATATTCAGATTACTGCCCACACATCTGAATATGTTTGTTATATTGTACATTCATTCATTCATCTATTTCTCATCACATAGAATGGTTGAGAATTTTGCTCCCACATTGTACATTGAACATTGGTATATATGATACTATGAGTAAGCGATGGCTTACGTAACACCTTACACATGACGTCTATTCTTTCTCTATCTTTGTCTCATCATCTGTATGATTAAGTTGTGGTATGTTCATGTTTTGTCAATATGGAAGATTGCTAGAATTAATGTTGTACATGACTGGAACTATGGAACCATGGACCTATGACATGAGCCTAAGGGCCTACCTCATTTCCAACATTTGGTATCAGAGCACTAAGGTTTTGGTTACAGAACTTTAGATCTTTGGCATCAATGCATTAAGGCTCATTCATAATCCCAGGTTCCTACACTTCCAGATTTACAACATATGATTTGAAAGCATCTTCTAACATTTGACATTTGACATACACACTTAATCTAGATGAGTAGAGATTTGAGAATTAGACAATTCAGTCACATGTGTATTTATCAGTTTGGAGTATGAAGTTGATGATCTGTTAGCAGCAGAATATTTTTTGGAAGAGTATGCAAATACTTTACAAAAGTATTATTTGAAGACCCAGACTTGATAAAGAGAAGACTACTTCAAATTCAAGGAAGAACAATGGTTTAGAGAAGATGAAGAAATCAGATCAACATCAAATCACAGGTATCAGTTTCTACTATCAGATTATCATTTGCAGGTCATGTCTTAGAAGAGCAGTTATGAAGAGATTTGAAGAAATTCAAGGAATGCTTTTATACGCTTTCATCATTTGAAAGTTAAAGGCTACATCAAAACAGGTATCTAGAGGTTTTTCTAGAAAGTTTTGAGAGATCTCTTTCATGGCAAGAAAGTTCATCTAAGAAGACAAATGTCAAGATGGGATGAGTTTTTTCAGCCAATTTTCTATTGTAAGTTGGTTGGATATCAAGGTACAAATGTATCTAGAGAAGGTAACTCTAGAAGGGCAATTCATCATTCAGACAACGATTGGTGAATTTAGTCATTTCAGACATTTGAAGCAGAATTTTGATTCAGAGATATGAGGAGATGATAAAACATGTTTCTATATTCAACTTCCATTTATATACCATGTTTGTTTTATCTCTTACTCTTAGCATTAGAGGAAGAGAAAATTTCAGTTGAAGAAGTCAAGAGTGTTTGCTACTTCAAGATGAAGAGAACAAAAGGTATGGAAGAGAAGTTTGAAGATGTTGACATCATCAAGTGGAAGAAAGATGCAGAAAAAGAAAGTCCATCATTTCCAAAAGAAAAGTAAGGCTTCCTTTTCTCATATATTTTCCATATACTTTTCCTATTTTATCCTCTACATCCAAAGACAAGTCTACGAGAACATCTTGTTTAAAGAAGAAGCAGTTTCTTGTTTTGCATTACACTTGGTCATGATTTAGTAGATTTGACAAAGAATTGCATTGAGAGAAACAAAGGCACTCATATGTGTATGAGTTATGTTGAAGCTTTTTAAGCAGGCAGCTTATATGTTCCCTCAAAGAATTCTTGGAGTATCAATACAGAGCTACTTGGTATATGACAAGTTGCAGAGAAGTATATTTCTTCTTTATCCAACTCTTGAGGTAAAAGAGTTTTCTGTAGCAGATGTTGAAGACTTGGGTTGAGGTTTTATGTTTGGAAAAGATTACCTCATATTCAGTATTTTTAGAAAACTTCAGAAAATTCAGAATCTTGTTGATGTACCAGTCAGTTGAAGAATCTACTTTCTATGATTGTCTTGATTTTTTGGATACATGCTTGTATTCAAAAAGGTGTTCCATTAGATCCTATCACTTGATTGAAAAGTGGAGTTAGCCAAAAGAAAATCAAGTAGGTACTATCACATTTCACCCGGGTAAAATATGAAAGTTATGAAGTATCAACTTGCAGCTTTTGGAGTTCTCAAGGTGAGAAGTTTGTCCACTTATATTTCAAGTAGGAATTGCAGATTCCTTGAAGGATTTGTTTGAAGAAAAGTTTTACAACTTTTTGAGAAGCATGGACACTTGGAGACATTCAGGTAACAAATCAAACATTCATTCATGAAGGTTTGATGAGAGCAGAATCTACACAGGAGAGATCATTGATCTTGTATGATCTTGTATGATCTTGAACATTTATGAGTCAGTTGTCTATCCTTTGTTTGGTAAGGTTCTTAACATTGAAGAAGTAAGTCAAAGATTCAGATTCTATCAGATTTGTGTTGCAAAGAGATAGAAATACTTGTTATGTGCAGAAGGGTATGAATTCTAAAATGCTTTCAGCAAGGTTTTATCAGCTAACCTTATTCTACAATATGGGAAGCTGAAGACCTATAGTGAAAGTTATTAGCAACTACAGTGCTAATAAAAAAGGGTTCAGAGATTTTGTTTCAGATACAGGTATTGATCACTGAACATCAGATTTATTGAAAGAAGGAAGACGTTCCACATTTCATAAAGTCTGATATATTTGAAGAATTTTGGATACTAGTGTTAAGTCATCCAGGGGGTGATAAAACATGAAGACTTGTTTTCAGCCATATGTAAAAGAATCATACCTACAAGTATTCCTATTTCAGGTATTCCTATATTTCCTTTGTTAGGTTCTCTTTATGTTCCAGCTTTGAAAGAAGAAGGAAGAAGGAGAATGTTTGGAGAAAGTTCCTGTTAGGATGTTCCTGTTCAGGAGAAGGTTCCAGAGTTCTATTTGAAGAGAAGCTTGATATTTCAGAAAGGTATATTTCAGACGTGCGCACAAATATGTTTATACCAGGTTCTGAAGGAAAAAGGTATGAAGGATTTAAAGGATGAAGACACGATGACATCATAGATTTTTGACTCATATTTCAGTTGATTTCAATTGAGTTGAGTTGATTTGACTTGAGTACAGTCAGAGATGAACCAACAGTGTTCATAATACACTAAGTTGTGAGTTGACAATCACAGGTTCCAGGATTCACTTCTTGTTTAGTGTATTTACATGACGCAGCAGAAGTACGTTGAGAAACTTTTTTGGAAGGTAAATGCAAATATATGGATCCTAGTGTATGTTTTCACGTTTTTGAAGACAAGAGATAGCAGGTTCAGAGTCAGTACATGCTACATTTGTTGTCAAGCAATGATTGCTTGATGTGTTCACTATTGGATATCTAGTTTGCATATTTTCTCAAGTATTATGGTTCATATTCAGCAAGTTCAGGTTTTTTGAAGGAAAGTCAAATTCAGTTTTGAAGAAGACTTTTGAAGAACAAGTTCTGAAGTGCAGGAGTACAAGCTTGAAGCTTGTGACAGTTTGCAAATTGTGATAGCTTGCAAATGGATGCAGCTTTGATAGTTTGCAGATACAGTTCAGATTGTACCAATATGACATTGCAGGGGGGATTGTTGGAAAAACAATGCCTTACTGGTTCAATGATCCAACAATTTAGAGCATGTAGTAATCTTTTCTAGTTGCTCTGCAAAAAGATGCGCGACCACAGCATGTATAGCCTCTGTTCTCTTATCCTCCTACAACTAAGGCGCTGGGCGCTATGGATAGGCAAAGGCCCTCTCACACAGGAGACCATGGTTCAATTCCCCACTCCAGCAGCGTGATCACGATTAATTTTTATTCAAGCTTTTCTTAAAAGCATATGGATAGCGTACAGCAACCGATTGCGTTAAACAGCAGACAACGATAGCTTTTGCTTTATACAATCACATAGCGATCGTGGAGCTTTTGGAGGACAATCAAAACTATATAAGGAGAGTATTGGGCTCATTGTATGCATCCTTCACCTAGGATCAACACAAGCTTTCTAGAGCTTGGACCTCAATAGAGGTGGTGTTTCTTCTAGCACATGGGGCAGCCATGGTGCTAACTTGAAGCATGTTGAGGAGCAGCTATGGAGTTCTTCTTAATGATTCTTCTTGGAGAAGATGAAGGGTGTGCTCACACTCTAGCTCATGGAGAGGAGTTCATCTCTTGTTCATGGCAAGAAGACTTGATTATTAGCAGCTTGATGGTGAGGATCGCCCATCTACATGATGTATTTGAAGATCATCTTCTACAAGAAGATGTTAGGTTGAAGATTGTCTTCTACAAGAAGATGTCGGGCTACTTCAAAGACATTAGATGGTGATTAACATAAGATTCACATCTTATGTTAAGTATTCAGGTACATATTCTCTTTATGCACACAGGTACTACTTGAAGTTTATGGAGGCTGTGGCGTTCATATCAGAAGGAGTCCTATTCGGCATAGGTACAAGAGAATCAGTACTTATATGCTTTATGCATATTTTTATGAGGTGTTTGAGAAGGTGTGTTCACATGAGTTTGAGGATTTCCGGCAACAATCTTGTTAGCATTCTATGCTACTTTATAAGTATGTGATCTTTTCACACACATATCTAACTTAGGGTCTTCCATAGCCTAAGTTTAGATGTAGGTTTGTTGACCATCAGTTTCACACTGATCCTTCCTCATTCAGTCACTCATATTCACTCTTCTATAACCTATTAGGTCACACATCTCATGTATATTCAGATTACTGCCCACACATCTGAATATGTTTGTTACATTGTACATTCACTCATTCATCTATTTCTCATCACATAGAATGGTTGAGAATTTTGCTCCCACATTGTACATTGAACATTGGTATATATGATACTATGAGTAAGCGATGGCTTACGTAACACCTTACACATGACGTCTATTCTTTCTCTATCTTTGTCTCATCATCTGTATGATTAAGTTGTGGTATGTTCATGTTTTGTCAATATGGAAGATTGCTGGAATTAATGTTGTACATGACTGGAACTATGGAACCATGGACCTATGACATGAGCCTAAGGGCCTACCTCACTTCCAACAACATATACATATACATATACTTATACATATACTTATACATATACTTATACATATATATATACATATATAGATACTTATACATATACATATACATATGCATTCACATATACATATACATATACTTATACATATACATATACATATACATATACCTATACATATACATATACAAATACATATACATATACATATACACATACATATACATATACATATACACATACATATGCATATACATATGCATGTACATGTACATATACATATACATATACATATACATATGTATACGTATACGTATACATATACATATACATATACATATACATATACATATACATATACATATACATATACATATACATATACATATACATAAACATATACATATACATATACATATACATATACATATACATATACATATACATATACATATACATATACATATACATATACATATACATATACATATACATATACATATACACGTACACGTACACGTACACGTACACGTACACGTACACGTACACGTACACGTACACGTACACGTACACGTACACGTACACGTACACGTACACGTACATATACATATACATATACATATACATATACATATACATATACATATACATATACATATACATATACATATACATATACATATACATATACATATGCATATGCATATGCATATGCATATACATATACATATGCATATACAAAGACATATACATATATGCAATAGCGTAGCAACTGGAAATGCTCATGAATGAATGACTCTCCTCCCAACCATATGCCTCTATATGTAGCTCTCTCCAAGGGATTGCCCTACATGGGCAGGTGGATACTAACCATCCAAGTGTCAGCCATGTAACTACATGTGTGCCAAGTGCCCTAGTTAGTCAGAGTTAACTCAAGTGGATGCTTCTAGAAGGTTCTAGAGCTCTTTGGGCAAAACACTCTCCCCATGTACCCCATGGGGGTTGAACCCAAGACCTCCTCCTTCACACCCTTGACTCTTAACCACTAGGCTAAGTGGATTACTTGGTTACAAGACTAAATGACCTACCAGTAAGTCTAGACTCGAGATCTTTGGTCATTCATATGGATGAGCAAACGGTGTATGATTTCAGATCTGTTTGAACCAGTCGGATCCTTAGATCACAGACTTACTTTATTACATTCTTTCCCCCTTGGAAAATATTTTCATCCTCGAAAAATTAGAGCTATACATACTGTAGGCAACCCCCTAGCCTCATGTTCTAAAACTTGAAGAACATGCATTCATTCAAACAGGTTATTTACTTAGAACTTGAAGGTAAAAAACCTTATCATGTTCTAGATCTTGAAGGTAAAAAACCTTATCATGTTCTAGATCTTGAAGGACATGATCGGTTTATCCACTTAAAACTTGAAAGTAGAAAACCTTTATTTGGGTCCAACTTAAAACTTGAAAGGTGGAAAATGTCGTTGAATTGTGGAAACTTTTTCCCATGTTGAATTTTCTTCAGTTCCATCCTTCCATTTTACTAAGCACTCTTCGTACAAGTGACTTCTTGTACGTTTATCTCGGGTGCGAAGTATCCTTTCAGGTTCATGAGGAATTGTTTCACTTACTAGAAGTGGAAGTATAACCTGTTGTCCAACTAGATTATCTGAATCTGTCACACTCTTCCTAAGACGACTAACATGGAACACTAGATGAATCCAACTATCGTCTCGAAGTTGCAATTCATAAGCCCACAAACCAACTTTCTTGGTGATTGGAAAAGGACCGCAATATCTTGGCGACAACTTGGCACATTGACCAGTCTTAAACTTTTCCGATCTTTCAGGAATACGAAGATAAACTTGATCGCCTATCTGAAAAGTAGCATCTCTTTGCTTCGGATCGGCATAAGCCTTTCCACGATCTTGAGCTTTGTTTAAGTTTTCTTTAGCTAACTTAAGCTTAAAGTTCATGTCTTGAAGGAATTCTTGAGCTGCTTGAACTCATTCATTTTGAAGTCCCACTGCATATGGAGACTTAGGCTAGAAACCATACATCAACATGAATGGACTAATTCAGTTGATGAATTCTTGGCATTGTTATAGGCAAACTCCGCTAAAGGAAGATAGTCTTCCCAATTGGTCTGTTTGGAAGTAACATAAGCTCTGAGTATGTCTTCCAAAATTTGATTGACTTTCTCTGTCTGTCCATCCATCTATGGATGTTCAGTTGTACTTAAACTTAGTTTACTTTCAAGTCTACTAAAGACTACTCGCCAAAAATGACTTGTAAATCAAGCATCTCTATCAGAAACTGTCTACTGGAAGACCATAGAGTCTATAAAGTTGATTTACAAATATTTTTGCAAGTTTTGGAGTCTTATAAGTAGTCTTGACTAGAATAAACTAAGCAAGTTTAGTCGATCAATCAACTATAACTCAGATTAAATCAAAGTCTTTCTGAGGGCGAGGTAATCCAGAAATGAAATCCATGGAAATACTTTCCCACTTTCCTTTGGGAATTTCTAAAGGATGCAGCAATCCTCCAACTTTAAGTCGTTCAAACTTATTGACTTGACATTTATGGCATTTGGATACATAGTTTTGCACATCTCGATGTAAACTAGGCCAATAAAAATGTCGTTTCACTAACTCATAGGTTCGGTTAATACCAAGAAATCCTACACTTGGAGCATCATGGCATTCAAAAAGTACTTGATTTCATTTGCCCGGCATACTTGGGACACAAACCTTACCTTTATAAAGCAAATATTCATCTTAGAGAGAATAGCGTTTAAACTTTCTCTCAGAAGTACTTGCTTCATTCTGTTTAGCTTGTTTAGCTGCTTTCCATGCTTGACTGTAGCTTGGATCTTCTTTGCAGCTTCCTCTCAAAGTTGAAATAAATTCACTTTGAATTTGTACAGAACTTAGGTTGTTCAGCATAGGCATCCTACTTAAGGCGTATGCCACTGCATTGAACTTTCTTTTTCTATACCTTAGTTCATAATCGAACTCTTGCAACTGTTCAGCCCATCTTGCTTTTCTACCTCTCAGATCTGGTTGGTTTGCAAACGACTTGATGCTCTCTTGATCAAAGATTATGGTTAACTTTGATCCATACAGGTAATGGCGCCATTTCTTCAGAGCATTTATGATAGCAAACATCTCTTGCTCATAGGTAGAGTAGTTTTACTGAGGAGGACTTAGCTTTCTACTCTCCAAAGCTATTGGTCGACCATCTTGGCTTAGTACTGCTCCTACTGCAGATGAACTTGCATCTGTTTCTAATTGGAAAGGCTTGTTCGGATCTATAATTTGTAGAACCGAGGTCGAAGCTAAAGCAAGTTTAAGCTCTTGAAAACTCTTTGCTTGTTCCTCTTTCCACTTTATCTTCTGATGCTTCCCTTTGAGTTGATCCGTCAAAGGTACTGCAATCTTGGCATATCCAGCCACAAACTTCCGCTAATATCCTACCAATCCGAGAAAACTTTGTAGTTCTCAAATCATCTTGGGCTCAGGCCATTCAAGAATCGCTTGGACCTTTTCAGGGTCAACTTTGATTCCTTCCGCGGAAATAATATGGCCTAAATACTTTACATTCTGGGGTAAATAATTCACATTATGACTCTTTACCGTAAAGTTTATTATTGTGAAGAAGTTGAAAAACTTTTTCCAAATGCTCTAAGTGACTTTCATGATCATTACTATAGATCAGAATATCATCGAGAAAATCTACAATAAATTTTCCCAAGTACGGCTTAAGCACTTGATTCATTAAAGTCATAAATGTTGCAGGTGTGTTTGTCAACCCAAACGGTATCACTAGAAACTCGTAGTGACCATACTTTGGCTTGAAAGTGATAGGAAGCAAGTGGGTCTACAAGGTAAATAGGAAAGCGGATGGGACTATCTCTAGGTACAAAGCAAGGCATGTTGCAAAAGGCTTTGCACAAACATATGGAGTGGATTTTGAAGAAACTTTCAGCCCCGTGGCTAAAATGAGCACCATCAGAACCTTAATATCTATGGCAGCCACCAGAGGATGGAAATTATACCAATTGGACATCAAGAATGCATTCCTCAATGGAGACTTGGAAGAAGAAGTGTATATGGAGCAACCACAAGGTTTTGTAAGTAGTAAATTTCCTACACATGTTTGCAGGTTGAAAAAGGCTCTTTATGGCCTAAAACAAGCACCAAGGGCATGGAATCATAGATTGGTGGAATATCTTATCAAGTGTGGATACAAACAAAGTGATGCAGATCACTCTCTCTTCATGAAGCAAAGAGGTGAACTAGCTGCCTACATTTGTGTTTATGTCGATGATCTTAATATCACAGGTAATGACATAAAGGGAATTGAAGACATCAAATCCAAGCTAGGTAAAGAATTTAAGATCTCAGATCTTGGGGAATTGAGGTACTTTCTTGGCGTTGAAGTTGTTTACAAACAAGATGAAATCATGTTGATGCAAAGGAAGTACATTGTAGATGTACTTGAAAAGTTTGGAATGATAAATTGCAAGCCAATCTCCAATCCAATGGAGGTTAATTTGAAGTTGAGCTCTAGTGATGGTAATCCTCTTGAAGATGACACTTTGTATAGGTCTATTGTTGGATCACTTAATTATGCAACCATCACAAGACCCGATATAGCTTATGGAGTAGGCGTCTTGTCACAATTTATGCATAGTCCAAGGACTACTCACTTGTTCGCAGCAAGAAGAATGCTTAGGTACTTAAAGGGTACTATAAATGAAGGATTATGCTATGCATATGATGATGATTTGCAGGTCAAGGCATACTCTGATGCGGATTGGGCCGGATCCAAAGAAGATAGAAGAAGCACTAGTGGTTATCTAGTGATGCTTGGAAGCAAAGTTATATCTTGGATGTCAAAGAAGCAACCGACAGTTGCTTTATCATCTACAGAGGCTGAGTATAGAGCACTTGCACAAGTCACATGTGAACTTATGTGGCTTAAGAAGTTGTTTATGGACTTGAATTTGCAGGTTGATACATATCCTATGTATTGTGATAACTTGAGTAGCATACACCTCGCTTCAAACCCTGTTTTCCATGCAAGAACCAAGTACATTGAAGTGCATTACCACTTCATAAGGGAAAGGGTATTGACAAAGGAGATTTCAATGATTCATATAGGTACAAAAGACCAAGTTGCTGATATGTTTACAAAGGCATTGGATGGCACAAAGCTCATGAAGTTCAAGCAAGGCATTAGCATGAAGGACCTTGGATGAAGATGAAGATTGAAGCTTGAGGGGGAGTGTTAAAAAATCAAGCTTCAAAGTACAAATTCGTGGGCAAACTAATTTGTACAAGTGGACCAATGTATGAAGGCCTCAAGTCACGAGATTTCCCCAAAAGGAATCACTCAACAACTCCCCAAATAATTCCAATCAATTCCTCTAACTTAGAGAGGAGCAATTTTAGGAAAAGAGGTTCCTAGATTGTAGGAGTCTACTTGCTCTATTTAAAATAGGTTTGGATCACGACTTTTTTAGTGATCCCGTGTGTTTCTTTGGTGTATTGGAGTGTTCTAAGAGTGCTGAAACTCCAGTAAGCAACCCCCTAGCTTAAGCAAGCCCCCTTCTTGCTTCCATCCCAAGTTTGGGTTAGGATATCTCACTGTCTATGCTAGCAGTGACTAGTCTCTATTTCTCTGAGTTGTATCCATTGGTTCTCCTATTGTAGAATGCATTTGCTATGATTTTACTCTTTTTGGATAGCTAATATAGTCCTCCAATTTTGATTCAAATCTCAGGATCTGTCTCTGCATATTCTCTTATTTATTGTATCTGGAGTGAAGGTGTGTTTCTGCACAGGTCTGTGAGAGTGTTGGCAAAGTAGCCTGACTTGCAGACATTGCCATTGCATGTGTGAGCATCCATTTTAGATGAAATTTGTCTGGTTAGAAAGCTCTTTAACTCTAATGTGAGTAGTTAAAATATCTCGGGAAATCTCTATACCAACTTTGAGAAATAATAAGAACACTAGAACAGTGTCCAGTTGAGTGTACCTTGGGAGGTCACATTTCGCTTCTAGTTGCATAGGGAGTTGTCAAATCTCCCATAACATATACATGTACATATACATATACATATACATATACATATACATATACATATACATATACATATACATATACATATACATATACATCTACATATACATATACATATACATATACATATACATATACATATACATATACATATACATATGCATATACATATACATATACATATACATATGCATATACATATACATATACATATACATATGCATATACGTATACATATACATATACATATACATATACATATACATATGCATATGCATATACATATACATATACATATGCATATGCATATACATATACATATACATATACATATACATATACATATACATATACATATACATATACATATACATATACATATACATATACATATACATATACATACACATATACATATACATACTGTAGCTCAAGCGTAAGCACCACCTCCTTTACTTGTCAATCCGTGGAGATGTGAGGACCGGTATGAAGACCACGAGCACGTGACAGCACAAGTGCGTGAGTGAAAGCACACAAACATGCACACACATACACACACACACACGCACAAGGTAAGATCAAACAGAGGAACAATGGAAAGCTTTGATTGCAAAAGAGTTCTCTTACAAAAGCTCTATTCTCTAACAAGCTAACCTAAAAAATGAGCTCTCTAGCTCTTTTTATAGTTTTTTGACTAGTTTTGGCCCTGTCCAGACCTAGTGTCAGGCCTAGTTAAAAATTAGGTTCCAGGGCTTATTTGAGGGCTCAAACGGAGTCTAAAAATTATGAAAATTGGTAGGATGATACTTCTAATGCTCCTCAAGCTCGAGGACTCCTCGGCTTGCACAAAATGGAGCTACAAAAATAGAAAATGGTATTTACAATGGTTTTAGTGATGGAAATCATTATTTTTTTAGGGAATTCCTCTAAAAAGTTGACATGTACTTCTTGGAGCTCCCTACTTGCTCCTTCTTCTTGTGTGTCCACCTCTTAAATGTGTTCCTATGCTTTGTCCTTGACCTTCAGCTTCAAGCTTCAACACTCCCCCCCTCTTGAGTTTGTCGTCCTTGACAGACCCTTGTTGTAGTGGTTGTTCCATGTAGTACTTGGGAGGTAGTATCCATTCTGTATGAACAAGAGCCATCTATCTTCCAAATTTGGCAGTGTTGGTTGTCCTGTCCTTCATTTGTCACTGCATGCCTTTGCAAGTCGTAGTCCCTTGGTATGTGCTTCTTCCGTGGATTCCCGCATGAATGCGTATCAAGATTGAGTTGGAGCAACTGCTAGCTTTGAATTGCTTCCTAGGTATTGATGTTGCCCCAGGATGTCCTCTAGCGCTTCTAAAGATGATGTTCAGAGTAGTCATGCCAAGTACTCATAACCCATAGTGAATGATGGGTAAGTGTGTATGTGCATGGGTTGAAAAAAGTATGTGCCTTGTGCACGGCCTTGTAATGTAGCCCTACGCATGCTTACTTGGAAAATGCATTGGAAGAAGTATGGTGCAAAAATTGCGGGTCTTGAGCTAAGTGCTCAAGGGTATGCTGACGAAGAGGTTTCCTAATCTATCATGGTTATGATGTTACTAGAGTAAAGATACTTACCGTGGTGAAGGGTTGATTGATGTCTATCTCTTCATGTTGTATACCCAGCATTTGTGATGGAACATTGTCAATGAATGTCCATGTTGTTGGTCCACCGAAAATTTTTTTGAGTGCCTGGTTCTGTCTTCTCTTTTCAAAGCAACGTTTGCCAAATACTTGTTGGTGCGTTTTACCCAAGCCTACATGCTTGATATATTTGATATCATTTTCATTTGTAAGTCACATGAGTAGTCATGTGAATACCTCTTGTAAAAGAGTTCATTTTTATCTCTTGTAATTGAAAAAAGAAAAAGGAAAAGGATGGCTTACCTCATGCATGATGTGAAAGCAATTTCGTGCCTCTAACTACCAAAACCCACGACTTTTTGAGCTGAGGGAATATCTCCTAACTTTGGGGATCACTTTTAGGTGGATCCATTCGAATTCGAATTCAAAACTCCCTCCAAGAATAGCTATAAAAGGAGCAAGAAGGAAGAGGCGATTAGCAAGCCTTGTACATGACCACTTCATGTCATTTTGTAGAGATTGAAAAGCTTACTCCATAGCTCTATCATTCTACTCCCATTGTGCAAAGATTCATTGCCAATGTGGTTGTAATCATATGTGAATCTATACATTTATTATCATCTACTTCTCTGTTTTGTTCTCTGCTATACTCACTCAGAGCAGTAACTTCAGAAGGTCCTATCTCGAGTTCTACTGCCAGTGATTTAACATGCGTTGGATAGCTCTTACTGTCTAGTTTTTGCATATCAATTTTCAAGGTCATTGAATTTATAGTTTTGGAGATATTTGCATTTTACAGCTCACTGGTCTATCTCTGCAGAGCCCCGAGAATGGTGGGCATGTTCCAGAAATTGATGAATTTTGTTCTCAGTGCTCAGTCCATCATTTGAAGTGTTTTAACTTGGATTGGGAATCTTGCTAAGTCTATTTGCTATGCCCAAAAGGAAATTTTCTAATTCCTTCCAGGTTGAGAGCACTGTTCATTTTTTCCAACAGGTGTATGTCCAAAAATAGCAAGTTTTTGGGAGCTAGTCAAGCAATGCCAACCATGAGGAACAAAGGGCAACCATCACATGAAGAAGTGGAAGGACTTTCGGATTGGTGTTCGAAGGATGCACTTGCAAGGTCCTATATTCTAAACTCAATCTCTGATTTTCTTTTACCTCATGTCAAGGGATGCAAGACATCAAGAGAAACCTGGAATGCACTTGCTTCGTTCTTCTCTTCCAACACTCGAGCAAGGAAGAACCAATTATGGATGGAGTTCACAACAATTAAGAAAAGCCCGAAGCAAAATGTGACTGATTATGTCACAAAGATGAAGGAGATTTCTGACCAACTTGGAAGCATTGGAGAGGTAATTGAAGAGGAGCAAATCATAAGACAAATAATGAATGGAATCAAAGCAGACGACAAGTGGGTGTCATTCACAACAGCCATGGATTTATACATGGATATGCATGTACCCGACCTCAACACACTCATGGGCCAACTCTTCACTCATGAAGCAAAGATTAGCAAAGGTGGTGAGTCCTCAAGAGGTAATCAAACTTTTGCCTTATATTCTGATAAAGCTAAGGTCAAGGACAAGTCAAAGAATAGGAAGAATGAAGATGAAGGTATCTCTTTCCAAGCAAACTTTGCAGGTAGAGGAAGAGCTAGAGGAAGAGGCAGAGGTGGAAAGCAAGGCAGGGGGAGATTCCAATCATCTCAACCTTGCAACATATGTGGCTTATCTAACCATACTACTGAAGAATGTTTCAGGAACCCGAGGAACTCAAGAGGAAGAGGATTCAATATAGGTGGCTATGGATCAAATAGAGGTAGATACAATGGAGGCTACAACAACAACAACTACTACTACAACAATTACAACAACAACAACAACTATCAAAGTGGCCATAGAGGAAGAAGAGATTACAATAACTATGCAGAGGACCAAAGTCAAGAAGATTCATTATTGATTATGAACCTATCAGCGAAGAAGGGTAAGGATGACGATCACATATTTTACATTGATTCGGGATGCTCGAACCATGTAGCAGGAAATGTGGCTTTACTTTCTGATTTGGAAGATCCTCATAACAAGCATGAAGTGCAGACAGGAGATGATACAAAGCACTCAGTGGAGAAGATAGGTAATGTGAAGACATCAGATGGGAATATGAACCTCTTAAGCAAAGTCTTGTATGTCCTTACAATTACCAAAAATTTAATAAGTGTTGGACAGATTGGTGAAAAAGGATTGCAGGTTAGATTCAACCGATTTGGAGCATATATTGAAGACCCAAGGCAAGGCTTTCGAAGGAATACCAAAGGAGAAAAGACAGGAAGGCTTTTCACTTTTGAAGTGGAAGATACAACAAACATAGCTTTGTTTAGCTATGGATCTCAAACTCTTACAGAGTTGGAGATATGGCACAAAAGGCTTGCTCACATTGGTGAGAGGACACTCAAACAGATTTGCAGGGACCAAAGTGTACTTGGTTTGCCTAATATCACAAGGCAACACATGATTTATAAGTGTGAAGCTTGTCAACTCGGCAAGGCTCATATACAACCTTTCAATAAGAAAGGATATATGTATCAAAATCCTTTGGATCTAGTGCACACGGATGTGTGGGGTCCAAGTAAGGAGCCATCTATATCAGGCTCAAGATATTATGTGTCTTTCATAGATGATTGTAGCAGGTGGACCATTCTGTTTTTCATGAAGCACAAGGATGAAGTGTTTAATTGCCTTAAGAAGTATATTGCTCTTGTTGAAAACCAAACAGGTAGGACTTTGAAATGACTCAGATCAGATGGTGGAGGAGAATACTTCTCTTCTGAATTTGATGCCTTCTTGCATGAAAGAGGCATTAAAAGGGAAGTCACTACAAGGTATACACCCGAACTCAATGGTGTAGCAGAGAGGAGGAACAGAGCTATTGTCGAAGCTGCAAGGTCCATGCTCAACGAAAAGGGATTGCCAAACTACCTATGGGCAGAGGCTGTTTCTACAGCCACATATCTCATAAATAGAATTCCATCTAAGTCACTAGATGGAACCACTCCATATGAAGTGTGGAATGGAAGAAGACCTAGTCTAGAGCATTGTAAAATCTTTGGATGCTTAGCCTATGCTCACATTCCTTCTCAAGTAAGAGGTAAATTGGATCCCAAGGCAGAGAAGTGCGTATTTATTGGTTATTACCAAAACCAAAAAGGATATAGATTGTACAATCCAACCAATAAAGGATTTTCTGTGAGTAGAGATGTAATTTTTTATGAAAACAAATCATGGTTTGATGATGACAGGAAAGTGAAGCTGCCTTATGACTTGGATGAAGATTTTCCATCACTTCAACCAAAGGAGCCAAAGCAGATTGAAGAAAGTGATTCGGAGATTGACCTAGAAGACTTGGAAAGACTAAAGCTATGGAAGAACAAAGGTAAAGCAAAGATGCAGGATGCTACATATGGACCCGAGAGCTCACATCAACCACTTAGAAGGTCTTCAAGGGAGAAGAAGAAACCAGAGAGGTTTGGTTATGATACTTCTTTGGTCACCAAGCACTCAATCTACATTGCAAAGGATTCAACCAATGAAGAACCTACCACATTTGAAGAAGCACAAAGCAAGAAAGCTTGGAGAGATGCAATGGATGAAGAAATGGAAGCCTTGAAGGAGAATGACACTTGGGAGCTTGTACCTAACAAGCCATCTATGAAGGTAATTGGATCTCGATGGATATACAAAATCAAGAGGAATCCAAATGGAAGTATAAATAGACACAAAGCAAGGTTAGTTGCTAAAGGGTTTGCTCAAACCCATGGTATTGATTATGAAGAGACTTTCTCTCCTATTGCAAAAATGCCTACCATTAGGGTTCTCATTAGTCTTGTTGCATCTAGAAATTGGAATCTCTATCAACTTGATGTAAAGAATGCTTTCTTGAATGGATGGATTTCTGAGGAAGTGTATATGGCACAACCTCCTGGATATGAGGATGCACATCATCCTAACTATGTATGCAAACTAAAGAAAGCTTTGTATGGATTGAAGCAAGCTCCAAGAGCTTGGAATTTCAGATTGGTGACTTATTTGCAGGACCAAGGATTCAAAGCTAGCAAGGCGGATACCTCTTTGTTCATAAAGAGGAATGGATCTGAAGTGATCTATTTATGTGTGTATGTTGATGATATTATTATCACAGGCAATGATCTTGAAGGAATCAAACAGGTAAAGACTCAAATGAAGGAGGAGTTGAAAATAAGTGACCTCGGACCACTCACTTATTTTCTTGGATTGGAGTTGATCTACACAGATTCAGGTATATACATCACACAAAGGAAGTATGTCCATGACATGCTCGTCAAGTTCAAGATGGAAAATACCAAGTGTGCAGGTACACCTATGGAGCAAAATCATAAGCTTAGTGCTTATAAAGGAGAGCCAATTGAAGACATCACAAGCTATCAAAGCTTGGTTGGAAGTTTGAACTATGCAACACTCACAAGGGTGGATATATGCTATAGTGTTAGCATATTGAGTCAGTTTATGCATAAGCCGAGAAGACCACATATGGAAGCGGCCAAGAGAGTCCTCAAGTACCTAAAGGGGACCATGAATGAAGGTTTGTTCTATTCATTTACTTCAGATATTGAGCTAAAGGTCTACTCAGATGCAGATTGGGCCGGATTTAAAGATGATAGAAGAAGCACATCAGGGTATATATCATGTGCAGGTTCAAAAATCATTTCTTGGTCATCGAAGAAGCAACCAACCATGGCATTATCTTCTACTGAAGCCGAATATAGAGGTTTGGCTAATGCAACTCAAGAAATCATGTGGTTAAAGTCTTTGTACACAGATCTTGGACTTCGTTCTTCAACACCTCACATTTTTTGTGACAACACAAGCTCATTACATCTAGCAGCTAATCCGGTATACCATGCTAGAACCAAGCATATTGAAGTCCACTACCATTACATAAGGGAGAGCTAATGAGCAAGGATATTCAACTATCCTATGTCTCTACAGATATGCAATGTGCCGACATGTTGTCTAAAGCTCTTGATGGTACAAAATTAAGTAGATTCAAGTTGATGATTGGCTTGCAGGAAATCAAGGACAATTGAAGACTTATTTGAAGGTCAAGAATGTTAGGCTTGAGGGGGAGCTGTTGGTGCATTTTACCCAAGCCTACATGCTTGATATATTTGATATCATCCTCATTTGTAAGTCACATGAGTAGTCCTGTGAACACCTCTTGTAAAAGAGTTCATTTTTATCTCTTGTAATTGAAAAAAGAAAAAGGAAAAGGATGGCTTACCTCATGCATGATGTAAAAGCAATTTCGTGGCTCTAACTACCAAAACCCACAACTTTTTGAGCTGAGGGAATATCTCCTAACTTTGGGGATCACTTTTAGGTGGAGCCATTCGAATTCAAATTCAAAACTCCCTCCAAGAATAGCTATAAAAGGAGCAAGAAGGAAGAGGCGATTAGCAAGCCTTGTACATGACCACTTCATGTCATTTTGTAGAGATTGAAGAGCTTACTCCATAGCTCTATCATTCTACTCCCATTGTGCAAAGATTCATTGCCAATGTGGTTGTAATCATATGTGAATCTATACATTTATTATCATCTACTTCTTTGTTTTGTTCTCTGCTATACTCACTCAGAGCAGTAACTTCAGAAGGTTATATCTCGAGTTCTACTAAACTTTTTTCAGTGATTTAATGGGTGTTGGATATCTCTTACTATCTAGTTTCTGCATATCAATTTTCAAGGTCATTGAAATTATAGTTTTGGAGATATCTGCATTTTACTGCTCACTGGTCTATCTCTACAGAGCCCCGAGAATGGTGGGCATGTTCCAGAAATTGATGAAACTTGTTCTCAATGCTCAGTCCATCATTTGAAGTGTTTTAACTTGGATTGGGAAGCTTGCTAAGTCTATTTTCCATGCCCAAGAGGAATGTTTCTAATTCCTTCCAGGTTGAGAGCACTGTTCATTTTTTCCAGCAGGTGTATGTCCAAAAATAGCAAGTTTTTGGGAGCTAGTCATTTCGCAACTAGTCTGTCTTGACTTAAACTTTTGGGATACATGTTCCAAAGTACTTGGCTGATATTTTGGTGGATTTAGGAAGCTTAAAGGGTCTAATAATAAACTCTGAAGTCTCAGTTGGCTGGTGTGAAGCTGGTTGCAGCAGCACCTACTCATCTTTGGATTGCATCCACCATCTCTCTTCACAATACTGAGAATTGAATTTCTTTATATTCTTTGACAAACAACATTGGGTAACTACACCAAGCTTAGTTTCACATATTCTCTTTAGTTCACCATAAGCAGGAGTCTGCTCATCTAGTATACAGACAAGGATTTTTGGGGTACCAAACAAACTCTTGCAAATATCTCCTTGGATGCTCTCATACATGCAGTAGTTAAGCATCACTCAAGTTGTGGACCTTCAAGATCTTCACTCCCACCATGGTAAGGGGAAACCATAGGTGTGGATGCCATGTTCATGCTAATTTCTTGACATCTACCAGATAAGGCAGCAATTACATCATCTGCTAGCCGAGACACACTTCTATCCAAACTGATAAATGCTCAGTAATTAACAGTTCCACCTGCCACTAAGCATGACTCATTCATGTTTCATGAGCCAAACCTGGGAACAAGTGCTGCCTCTCTCTCTTCTTCCTTGTTTTTTTTTCTTTTTCTTTTTTTTTTTGTTGGAAAAAGATGTCACAAAACAAGAACACAAAAGTTAGTATCAATAGAAATATTTGACTAATGTCACTGTGCTCTGGTGCTTGGGATTCGCAAGTGTGTCTATGCACGGCCGTGTAATGAGGCCCTATATTAATGCATACTTTGGAAATGCATGACCTGAATGGTGAAAAAGACAGGGTTGTGCAAGGAGCACATGGTTGTCGCTCGGTCGAGGGTTTCGATGTTATTTGCGGAGGTTGATGTCGACCTTGGTGGAGGTATCCATTGAGTCTCGAACTGATGTAATCCTCCTTATTGGAGTCCATTTTAGAACATCATTTGGCACTGTAGAGGTCACTTCAGGCGAGCGTTTATTATTTACCAATTTAGTCAAGACATTACATAGGATCTTATTTGTGCTCTCGGCTTGTCCGTTAGCTTGGGGATGATAGGGGGCAGACTTCTTATGTATCACCAAGAATTCTTGGAGAAGATTTTCAATGACTTCATTTAAGAAGTGGGTGCCTCTATCACTTACTAACTCTATTGGTAGTCCATATCTAGTGAACACATTCTTGAATAAGAACTTAGTCGTCGTCTGAGCATCATTCTTTGTTGTGGCTTTGACTTCTACCCATTTTGTAAGGAAATCTGTGGCTACAATGATGTACTCTGCATGGGAGTTTCTAGCTGGGGGGTTAATAGGACCTACAAAGTCTATACCCCACTTTGAGAATGCACGTCCTCCCATCATGGGCCTCAAAGGCATCTCGTCTTTTCTGATAGGATATTGCGCACGTTGGCATGTGTCACATTTCTTCACATAGGTATGTGCATCCATATGAAGAGTTGGCCACCAAAGTCCTGAGAATAGAATGGTCTTGATTACTCGATCGGGACCAAAGTGTCCACCTGCAACACCGTTGTGTGCAGTCTCTAAGACCTTTAAATAGTCTGATTCATGAACACACAATCTTAAGTAACCATCTTTGCCTCTTCGGTATAGGTTCTCTCCTACTAAGGCATAGCCTTGAGCCTCTTGCTCCATGCTTCGTCTTCTTGCTAGACTAGCCTCTTTGGGTAATCTTCCCGACCTCATAAACTCTACCAATGGAGCACTCCAATCTGGAATTAATGACACTTGATAAAGGGTCGCATGCTCCACTAGGGGTCTCTCTCTGCACCTTGGACAATTCTTAATCCACTCATGTATTTCTTTGTCCATGCTAGGCCAATACACTCCTAAACGCTTTAGATTCTGCAATGTTCGTTGTTTAGAATAGTGATTTCCTAGCAATCCTTCATGAGCTTGCTGTAACCAACTACTATGTTCATCATCCTCGACACAACAAGCTAATACACCCTCAGTATCTTGTTTGTACATGCTTCCTGCCAATATGTGATATTTTTGTGATTTTACAATTTCTTCTTGTGATGTTTTCACATTCTTATTTGCAGGGCCAAAGGTTAGGACTGGTACCAACTTATTTGCCCATTTGGGAACAACTTCCAAATTGAAGAGATAAGCATCAGGTAGTTCATCAGACACTCCTTGCGGTGACTCTCCTGAAGTAATGCGAGAAAGGTGATCTGCCCGAAGGTGGGTTCTACCTTTCCTGACAACAACTTCAAAGTCATATTCCATTAGTAAGAGGAACCATCTTACTAAGTGTCCAGTATTGCAAGGTTTATTGACCAAATATAACAAATCTTGATGATTAGTGAAAAACTTGAACTTGTTGGCCAATAAATAGTGTCTAAACTTCTTCACAGCATATACCATGCCTAAGCCCTCTCGCTCAGTTGTGGTATAGTTCCATTAAGCTGCAGTGAGCTATCTACTAGCATATGCTATGGGCAAATCTAAGTTTCCTTCACTTATGGGTTGTGCAAGCACACATCCTATGGCATGATTGGATGCATCCACATGGACATGGAATGGTTTATTCCAATCAAGAGTGGTCAGTATTGGTGCTGTGCACAAACGTTTCTTCATTTTGTTGAAAGAATTCTCGCATTCGTCGTTCGACTCAAAATTAGACAACAAGGCATAAAGGGGTCTAGCTATGATCGCGTACATGTGGATAAACCTACGGTAATATCCACAATGACCCATAAACACTTGTACCTCTTTAACATTCCTTGTCCTTGGTAGCTCCGCTATGGCTCGTACCTTATCTTCATCTGTTGAGATTCCATTCTTAGAAACAATATGACCTAAGATTTTACCTTGACGCACCATGAACACACACTTTTCTGGGTTCAGACACACTCGATATTCTCTACACTTGTTGAAGATTTGTCTGAGCTCAGGGATGTGAAACCTTCTTTCTTGGGAATCAGCACATAAAACATCCACATACACTTCTAAGCTCTTTCGCAAGAACTCTTTGAAGACATGACACATGAGCCTTTGGAATGTTGCAGGTGCATTGGTGAGCCCAAATGGCATCACACGAAATGCAAAGATTCCCCACTCTATAGCAAAACCTGTTTTGTGTTGATCTTCTGGGGCAATGGCTACTTGATTGTAACCTGAAAATCCATCAAGGAAGCTATAAACTTCCTTGCCTGCAACATGCTCCAATAGGTGTTCTGTGATTGGAAGTGGATAACTATCTCTGATCATAGCGGCATTAACTTTTTTAAGGTTAATACACACTGGCAACTTCTCGTTCTTCTTGGGTACCACTACAATGGGGGACACCCATTCAATATGCTCAATCTCATAGATGAATCCAGCTTCAATCAGCCTATCAATTTCTTCTTTTATTTTGGTTGCATATGTATCATTATATGTGTAGGGCTTCTGTTTGGTGGGCTTGGCATCAGCAGTCATGGGGATAGTATGAGAACAAATTCTTGGATCTACCCCTTTCAAGTCTCTATAGTGCCATGCAAACACATCCCTATATTCCCTTAATAGAGCTACGAGCTCCATTTCTTCTCTTGCACTTAGGTCATCTCCTATATATGTGCATCTCTCTTCGTTCTCTTCGATGGTCACTACAATTTTCTTGGTCTTTTCTTTATTATCATATGATTCTCCTATGATGGCCTCTCTCTTAGGCATGCGTACCAAAATTTTGTGGTCGTCAACTTCATATTTCTTGAAGTTTTCTGGTACTTCAAACAATGATTCCTCCTCTCCTGGTTTCACTGCTTTTCTTTTCTTTTTCTTTTGACTGCTCTCACTTCCCTCCTTTGAATTTACCGTTTTAATACTTGTGAGAGGTTCTTCTTCTTTCTGGGTGAACACTCCTATATCTTCTAGATAGTGCTTCTCTGAGTTAAAGCAACTATCCATCACAATGGACTCTAGATCATCGTCATTCTCTTCTTCTTCTATGACATCACTAGGGTCACATTCTTCTAGCAAGGGCTGACACATGAACACGGAAATATCATAACCCTCCTCATCACAATGAGGTGTCCATTGTTCTTCATTAACAGCAATGTCCATGGTAGCTAAGATTTCTGGCCAGCCATGAGGCTCAAATTCCTCATCTGGAAAGATCATCGGTGTATAAGCTGGGTCTTTAATTGGTCTATCTCCTGGCGAAGTTCCTTCTTCTCGCGCCTTCAAGCGTTTTTCCTCTTCCTCTGCGACCTTGCACATCCACAAATGAGTATCTTCATGCAGCCATGATGGATCAGGTGAACTTGCAGAATGCACAGAGATTGAATCTTCTTTTGCTTTGTGGATAGGATTCCATTGTAGGGGTGGTACATCTCTAAAGGAGTAATCCTTCAAATTGACCTTGGTGGTGACCCTAAGTGCTGCAAGTACAAGGAGTTGGTTCCCCAATCCTGTACTATTTGTAATTGTCGTAGGAAGGGTCTTCCTAGGATCATCTCATAGACATTATTTTTCTCAAAGTCACATATAGCAAATGTGTGCTCAAACTCTACACCACAAGTGGTTAGAGTTATCCCTTCTAGCAATCCTAGAGGTCTTTCAAAATGACCATCAGCCATTTGAAGCTTCATTCTAGTTGGTCTTAATGTGGGTTTGCCCCATTGCTTCCACAAGGAGGTGGTTGCAATAGCAACACCAGCACCTGAATCTATGATTGCTTTGGTTGTGTAACCTTGGTAGGTGATTGGAAGATAAGTATTACCTTCTTCACCCTCACACATGTCCCCTATTTTTTCTAGAGGTATCTCTGGTACCTTTTGCTTAGAGCCTGCTTTTGGCATGTTGGACTCAAGTTCTGGAACCTGATCCTTCACATGATTCCATAGCTCAGGTTTTGCTTTGAGCAGCTCTTCTACAGTGAGATGACACTGAACCTTAGTGTTCTTCACGACATCAGTGTTCCTTGGGACCACTGAGTCTTCATGTCTTACCAGTATTGTGGGAGCTCTGATCTGAAGAGATTCAGATTCCCATGGGCCTGGAAATTGAGGCAGTTCTTCTAAGGTATTAGATTCAAAATCTAATCCTTTGTCTTCTTGTTGTTCTGCTTCATCTCCGTAAATAGATGGAATATCTTGGGGAAATTGATCATGAAGGTCATCAATCTCAGGAATAGGAGGGGAATTACCCTTCTCCTTAGCCCATTTCTCTTCTTGTATTTCCCGCAAGAACTCTTGAGAGTACTGTTGAATTGAAGGAGGTATTCCAGCATCCGTGGAATTAGGAACATAAGCTCCCCTTGGTAGTGAGCTTCCTCTTTCAATAACTGGTTGAGCCTGTGGAGGTAAAGAAACTTGTGGTTTGTTTACCACTTGCTCTAATCTTTCTAGTAAGCCTTGAAAATGAAATTCCTGTTTGATAGAGTTTGTCTGATTGAACTTTTGACTAGTCTCGAGTATAGCTTGAGCTTGTTCTACCATTTTCATGCACATTTTCATCCGTTCAATCTCTAAGTCCGCTCTAGGGTAACTCTTGTCTAGGTTTGCAGCTGTAGGCGCCTCTTGAAGTCGAGCCTGGTAGGCCTTGAACATCATGTCCAAGCCTTTTGGGGTAGGATCTGCAAGAACAGACCCTGGTTGCAGTCTATTTATAATGGGTGGTGGGGTGGGATGAGGTGATGTGGATGGAGTTTCGGCATGCGAGGATCTTTGAGTTGCAATGTCATCTATTTTTATCTTTGCTTCTTTCAATCTTTCTTCTAGTTCTGATAATTTTTTATTCCACTTGCGATTGGCCTTCTCTCTGGTATCTTTCCATGTTCTTGTTTTCCTCTTACTAGGTTCTCCCGATTCACTTGACTCCGATTGTTCTACTGGTTTATCTTGTTTTAATGCTTGTGCCCTAGTAACTGCCTGTATAGGAGCCACATTACTGCGACTAGCACTTGAATCTGCCACTAAGCCTACCACATTAATGGGTGTAATCTTGGGTGCACTGGAGGGGTTTCTTGGACAATCTCTAGGGAGATGGTCTTTGCCACAATCAGGACAAAAAGCCTGTATTGTGATAGCTTGTCCTTGACTCGTAGATGGTGGGTGGGGACAATCACGAATGAAATGGTCACCTTGACATCTGAAACAAGATCCTCTAGGGGCTTGTGGTCTCATTTGTCTCAATTGGGGTCTAGGGTTAGGATTTGTGTACATGACATTGGAGTATTATGGCTCCCAATTTTGCTCCATAGGTGGTGCCTCATATTGATATGAGTAAATCTCACTATGTTCAGGTGACTCTGTGTAATAAGCATGTGGACTACCTTCATGGGAATAGTTTAAACTATGAGTATGAGAGTCATTATTTGGTATCAATGGGGTTAGTGGCACCAATCCTCTATTTGGATTTTCCTCTCCCACAGCATATTTGACTGGAATCACGTTGGCAGGAGCTGGTGGTTGGTTTCCCAAGACTGGTTGTGGCCTATATTGTGCCTGATATTGCTGTTGTGGTCTATAATATGGCTGTTGGTATTGGTTTTGATACCTACCGGGTTGGTAAGGTTGTTGATAATTCTGTCTAATAGCCTGCCTATTATAGGGACAATCTTGAGCTGTGTGGTTCGTATATTTTCTCTCAATAGTGCAATATGGAGCATTCCTTTCTCTCATGTTCTGGTTGTGCAATGGGCATACATTAGCCATGTGGTCGCCTCCCCAAGTATAACACCGATTCAATGGAGTGACTCTCTGTGTTTGTTTATTTTGGACTCCAAGCTTCTTGGCAACTTGCTCAGCTATCTCCTCTATTTCCGTGGAGATTTTTGAAGTATGACTAGTAGAACTATCTGAATCCTTATAGAGTTTGGATAATCCTAACTCCTCACCCAAGTTATCTTCTTTGTCAATGCATGCCCGCACGCACTCTTCTATGGATCTAGGCTCTTTCAAGTATACATATGATCTTAACTTTGTGCTTAGTAAGCCATCTAAGAACAAAGCCACTTGTTTGGCTGGTGTGGGTAGCTCTAGAGCAGGGCATCTTTCTAGGTACTATCTAAACCTTCTACCTGCTAGTCGCACTGTTTCTTGGGGTGTCTGCTTGAAGCTGTGGATCAAAGATGAAGTGCTATGCCTAATACCACTCTTGGAAAATTCTACAATGAATTCGTCTAGCAGTTGACCTATATCGGTGATAATTGCGACTACTCAGTGGTTAAAACCAAGCTAAGGCAGTGCCCTTAAGAGTCAAACCAAATGCCTCGTACTGGGTGAACAAATCCTCAACCTGTTCAGCTCTTAACACTTGTTTGAACTCGGCCACATGATCATAAGGATCTCCTGACCCGTCAAAATAATTCTTCATTGACTTGATATCTCTCTCTTTCAGGTCTTTCATTTTCAAATCCTTCTCTATTTCTGCCCATGGTGTGTGCAAAACTTACCTCAGGTCTCTCTCTAGTTCTTTCTCTCTGGGCTTCATGAGCGTGGGATGATCCTACTCCTTGGAGGCCATGGGAAACATTGGATCTTCGCGGAGGGAAAATCGATTCACTCTTCCAAGTATATGCATGTCTATCCTGTTCTGCTACCAAGAAAATGTTCTCTGATGTGTTATCCAGGTAGACCACTTTGCCTGGTGTCTCTGAATCCTTGAACTCGTAGATGATGACTATGCCCAATTGGCTAGGTTGATCTGGCTTGAATCTCCAAAAGGCTTTCTCTATTTCTCTATTCAAGAATAGTTCTATGCTTTTGTTGTCTTGAGGGATCCAGTCTGGAGTGATCACTCTGGTCAAAACTAACTTACCTCTAGGAGTCTGGGGTCCTCGTCCTACATTTCCTTGTTCTAGGTCTCCTATTTCGTTCTCAGGAATGACATTTCCAAACTCATCAGTCCTATCTGGTAGGTTTGTGACCACATACATGGTTCCTTCCTTATCAATGTATGAACCCTCTTCGAACTTGACCATTGGATGTTCAAGTCCAAAGGGTCGATGTGGATTTTTGAGTTGGACCACTGATCGCCTCAGGCCATCCTCATAGATGCGAGCACCTAATCGGTTGGTCCGAATATATTCCAATTGTGTCTTATAGGGACCTTCTGGTGTTTGTAAATGGGCACTTCCTGAGCCACCTACAGGTTTACCCATGCTAAAAGACATTTCTGAGTCACTTGTGTCAGAGTATAATACGTAAGGACAACCACTTAGTTGTTGTGCCCAATACTTAGTTGTATGGTTGACACTAGACTGAGAAGATCTAATGCTTTGTCTATCCTTGCCTAGGTGTCTATCAGATCTCAGGTTCATAAGCTTTGGTTAAGAGTCCAAAATTTCCCCTTGGTATGGTTCAAAATCCTTTGGAGTCCCCTTGGG